>CM056050.1:411899167-411984167 GCA_029574335.1 Rana kukunoris
GAGTTTTTTCAAAACTCACACTCTAAAGGTCACATGACTCACTCTAGCAGCTTTCTATAGACAAGCAGTGTAATCGATAAAAATTTTTGAAAAAAATCACTAAACGTAAATTGCTTTTTCACAAAAACTATAAAAGATTTCAATCTGAAAAGTCATAGCCGGATAGCTGAATATTTTGTGACCGTGGTAAAGTTTGTTTGGTGTCTGTCAGTGAAAGTATGAAGGAGGAGATACATTTTGAATCACGTACGTTTTTAAGCAGGAATAAGCATGTTCTCAGTCCCATCGTTAGCTGAATGAGATGAACATTTTAAAAGTTGAATGGTCTCAATCGCTGAAAGTATGGCGAAGTTACGCAGAGCCAAAAAACGTACGGAATAAAGGATAAAATTAAAATTAAAATTAAGAATAATAAAAAACGAATAACAATACTGGGAATGCTTATTAAAGCATTCCCACTAATAATAAAAAACGAATAACAATACTGGGAATGCTTATTAAAGCATTCCCACTAACTAGAAAAGGTACAATTCTGGGGAAATTGTGTGACGTGTTCTTGCCTTCACCAATAATCCAGACTGGTGATGGTGCCCCTGTAGATGTAAATGTGATCCAACAGTGTGTCGATCCATTTCGATCCATTGCCCCCCTTAAAAAAACTAACTGCTTCATCAACTGCACCATCCTATTTGCCCCCATTAAAAACGGGTTGCTATGGACGGGTTGCTATGGAGGGGTTGCTATGGAGGGGGTTGCTATGGAGTGGTTGCTATGGTCTGGTTGCTATGGACTGGTTGCTATGGACTGGTTGCTATGGACTGGTTGCTATGGTCTGGTTGCTCTAGACGGGTTGCTATGGACGGGTTGCTATGGACGGGTTGCTATGGACAGGTTGCTATGGACTGGTTGCTATGGTCTGGTTGCTATGGTCTGGTTGCTATGGACTGGTTGCTATGGAGGGGTTGCTATGGAGGGGTTGCTATGGAGTGGTTGCTATGGTCTGGTTGCTATGGAGTGGTTGCTATGGTCTGGTTGCTATAGTCTGGTTGCTTGTTAAAGCATTCCCACTAACTAGAAAAGGTACAATTTCTGGGGAAATTGTGTGACGTGTTCTTGCCTTCACCAATAATCCAGACTGGTGATGGTGCCCCTGTAGATGTAAATGTGATCCAACAGTGTGTCGATCCATTTCGATCCATTGCCCCTTAAAAAACTGCTTCATCAAAACTGCACCATCCTATTTGCCCCATCAAAAACGGGTTGCTATGGACGGGTTGCTATGGAGGGGTTGCTATGGAGGGGTTGCTATGGAGTGGTTGCTATGGTCTGGTTGCTATGGTCTGGTTGCTATGGACAGTTGCTATGGTCTGGTTGCTATAAGTCTGGTTGCTATGGACTGGTTGCTATGGACTGGTTGCTATGGTCTGGTTGCTCTAGACGGGTTGCTATGGACGGGTTGCTATGGACGGGTTGCTATGGACTGGTTGCTATGGACTGGTTGCTATGGACAGTTGCTATGTACTGGTTGCTATGGTCTGGTCTGGACTGGTTGCTATGGAGGGGTCTATGGAGGGGTTGCTATGGAGGGGATGGTCTGGTTGCTATGGAGGTCTGGTTGCTATGGTCTGGTTGTTGACAGTTGCTATGGTCTGGTTGCTATAGTCTGGTTGCTATGGACTGGTTGCTATGGACTGGTTGCTATGGTCCTGGTTGCTATGGTCTGGTTGCTACGGGTTCTATGGACGGGTTGCTATGACATGTTGCTATGGACTGGTTGCTGGACATGCTATGACTGGTTGCATGGTCTGGTTGCTACTGGTTGCTATAGTGGTTGGTTGCTATGGTCTATGGAGTGGTTGCTATGGAGTTTGCTATGACAGTTTTGCTATGGAGGTTGCTATGGAGGGTTGCTATGGAGGGTTGCTATGGTCTGGTTGCTATGAATGGTTTCTATGGATGGTTGCTATATGCAGAGTATGCAGAAGTTACGCAGAGCCAAATACAGGCATACCCCGCTTTTAAGTACACACTAGGGTTTATTTACTAATGCTGGAAATCGCAATATCAGGCTCATATCCGCAGAAAAAAACAATAGGCTTCTAACCCCAGCTTGTTCAGTTAAGCCTCGTAATGAAACCTGGAAGCTCATTGGTTTGTGTGCAGAAGTGAGCCTTATATTGCGCTTTCCAGCTTTAGTAAATAAACCCCATTGTGTACTTAAAAGTGGGATATGCCTGAAAAACAGCCATATCACCTCACAGCTGTGTGGGAGGAGCTATAGAAAGCCCCTTAGCTGTGTGTGAGGAGACATCGTCTCCTAGGAAACCAATGTAAACACATGCAAACAGCCACTCTAAACAACCACTCAGATTCTGGCTTGGTTTTTTACTGTGCTTCTTCAAATGATTGTATTTTAAAAACTGTAAATCGCACAACGAATATCTTTATATTTTACGAATCACAAGACCCAGACCTTCAACCTGATGTATAGTATGTCTCTAAAATATTAAAATTGAAGGCACAGTCGCAGTTTACAAATTGCCTTGCAATATTCAGTTTTACATTTTTTTTCCTCCATTGACTTTCATTGAAATGATGGATGGCGTCCTCTGGACATCTGCTGCGCTCCTATTATCTCTTCTCACGCTTAGTTAACGGAAAATGAGGGAGGCTGGGTCCGCAGGACCGCAGTGACACAAAGCACCTTACGAATGCACATGGATCACACAAGATCGCTATGAGAGCTTTGGCGGGGGCGCGGTGGAGGCGGGGGGTGATACCTCCGCTGCCCACTTCCAGCCCCTGGCGGAGTATGGTATTGCACATGTTAAATACCAACTAAATCTGGAATCTCTGCATGTTTACCTCTTTGGTGTTATGTTTTGTGATGCTAATCTGTTGTACCATTGTTGTAGGTCATGTGGACCAGTCTTCTTTTATGAATAAATAAACAATTAAAAAAAAAAAAAAAAATGATGGATGGCGTGTGTTGCAAACAAATGTCTGTATCTTGAAAACCATTTGACCGATCGCTTAGCCGGACACGTGTGTGTCAGCAGGGACAGCTGAACATTTGATAAAAGATTTGTGTAGGTCGGCTTGAAAAAGGGAGTGGTCGCAGTTTACAAATCATGTAATGATTTTTGTTTTTGCCATCTGTGCTTGCTCTCAATTCACCTATGGGAAAATCACAGCAAATTGACGATATTTCCGACGATTTGGCGAAACATTCCACAAAGTTAGCAACGCGATCGGAACAATCCGTCGTTTCGTATATTACTCGTCTATGTAGTGTAAAAACTGTGGGAGGAGTATAGGGTGGTAAATTTGGCTATAAGAATAATAATAATAATATATATGTGAGGGGGCGTGGCCTGGCGCGCGATGAGGACGGCAGCACAGTGAGAGAGCTCCGCTGACCCAGGCAGCCGTACACAGCCCTACACCCTACCTACAGCATCCCAATGCCCGGGAAGAAGCTCTACAGCACCCCACGTACTCGTGCAAGCCGCGGATTAACATCTCACCCGGCGAGGAACATCACCGAGCTTTTTAAAAGCATTCCAGCGTCCCAGCATAGCGGCTTGCGATCCAAGATGGCGCCGCCGCACCACGAGGAGGATCTCAGCGAGGACTCCCAGTCTGCTACGGAGGACGTGGGCAGGGGTAAGAAGAAATCGGATCTTCCCCTGACCTTTGCTGACATGTCAGTGTTCGCTGCAGACATTAAGTCCACCTTCTCGGCAGCGATCACTGACCTGAAGTCAAATCTGCTTGTGCTCAATGATAAAATGGCGTCCGCAGAGGCGGCAGGGAAGCAGAGGGACAAGGCCATCCACAAGCTAGAAAGGAATTCGATGCTGCATATCTGATAGAAATGAACAGACATATCGAAGATTTGGATAACAGGGGACGCAGGTGTAACGTGCGCGTGAGAGGGATCCCAGAATCAGTAGGACATGATCAAATAATACCGGCATTACAACGAGTCTTTAACAGCCTGCTTGAGAGGCAGGAAGACTCAGCCATAGACTTTGTGAGAGCACACAGGGCCCTCAGACCAAAGGGCCCAGACTCAGCACCACCCAGGGACATAATATGTTGCTTCCAGAGTTTTGCCTTGAAAGATGAGCTTATGCGTAAGGCAAGGAGAAATGACCACATTGCATTTAATGGAGAAACTATTATGCTATTCCAAGATCTCTCCCAAATCACACTTAAGAACAGGCGTGCCCTACGCCCTCTGCTGGAGAAACTACGAAATAAGGACATTCGTTACTCCTGGCGTTTTCCATTTGCTTTGACTGTCTCTCACAACGGACAGCAACATGTTCTCCGCACCCCTGCTGATTTGCCAGATTTCTGCGCAGCATTGGATTTGGAGCAGACGGATCTCCCTGACTGGTATGCCGAATTCCTGCAGCCTGCTCTGACCCAGAACCTCCCCAGGTCCCCTTGCTCCACACCTGAGAAGCGGCAAACTAAGAAACAAAGGCAGAGTCGCGCTGGAAGTTCCAAGGTGGGGACCCCGGGGCCTCGGCCTGCACCTGATGTGGACTTCGATGAGGACTAGTCCCTATCCAACATGACTTTCTGTTTTGTGCCGGACGACGCGAGTTGAGGAACATTCTCCTCTAGTCCTGGAAGGTTTTGCTGTTGGAGCCCTAAGCAGTGACTGGGAACATGTTAACGTCTCGAGTTTTGTTTTTGTTTTTTCTTTTGGAGCCCCAGGATGCTTTGTTTCCCACTCCGCCATACTGGACTGTCGAGACGGCTCCAACTGCCCAGGACTTACCCCTCCTTCAGCTTGCCCCTTTATTTATATATTTTCTTTTATTATTTTTAGGTTCTGTTGCTGAAAGGGGTTTTTTTTTTTTTTTTTTTTTACTCTGTTTTTGCCTTTTTATTCCCGACGCTCTTTTTTTAAGTACCCAGGTAGGGTTAACTAACTATACTGTCTGTCAGTCTGCAGGTCCAAGTGATTCGTTTGACCCCACGTGTGGACCTCGGACTCACAGTTGAAAGCTTTTTTATGTACGGCTGTCTATGTCGCAACTATTTTTTTTTCTCTCTCTCTACACTCGTGGATAGTAGTTTCGATCCTTAGCTAGATTGTGACACGAGTGGGCTGCCATAATCTGGTGCCTCCCCATATCCCCACAGAGTGGCCCGGTGATCCTGATTTTGGGACACAGGGTACACTACCTACACAGGGGGTATCAACTTCTGGGTGGGCTGGTCTCACTCGGGAGGGGTCCCCGTATCTCACTTTACCCTTTGCTGTTTTTTTACCGCACCCTTTTCCACCTATCTTTTAGTAGCCACCCCAATTTCCCCTTCCCATCCCTTCCATCCTACCCTCCTTTTTCTTTCTCTACCCCTCTCTCTCATTTTGCGGGCCCCTGGGCGGGGGGTCGGGGGGACGGGCGACAGACACCTGTATGCCGCTGTGTGTTTTATTTGTACTAACCTGCTTTTCTCTGGTTTTGGGACACTGAGGAGGGAACCTGAGTGTGAGGAGCTCTCTAAAGACATTGCAAGAAAAAGGTTTGCGTTGTTGTTTATTTTGTGCGTGGTGGGGACCAGCCCCACACTGTATAGATAGGAGACCCTATCGAAGTTAAGACCAATGTAAGGAGCATTCTTCCCACTGACCACCAATGTAAGGGACATTCTTCCCACTGACCCCCAATGTAAGGGACATTCTTCCCACTGACCACCAATGTAAGGGACATTCTTCCCACTGACCACCAATGTAAGTGACATTCTTCCCACTGACCACCAATGTAAGGGACATTCTTCCCACTGACCCCCAATGTAAGGGACATTCTTCCCACTGAATACCAATGTAAGGGACATTCTTCCCACTGAATTCCAATATAAGGAACATTCTTCCCACTGACCACCAATGTAAGGCACATTATTCCCACTGACCACCAATGTAAGGCACATTATTCCCACTGACCACCAATCTCATTGACTTCAATGTTAAAAAAAGCGACTAAAAGCTTAATATTTTAAAAAGTATAAATAGCACAAAAAAACTTGAAGAAGTCCCATCGTTAGCTAAATGAGATGAACATTTTAAAAGTTGAATGGTCTCAATCGCTGAAAGTATGGCGAAGTTACGCAGAGCCAAAAAACGTACGGAATAAAATTAATAAGAACTAGAAAATGCATTTCCTGAGGAAAATACGTGGGAATGCTGAATAGCTGAATTGCTAAGCCCGCACAAATGCCATTCACCATAACCACTATACTATCTTTAGGACATACAAGCAGTGTTCCTTCAGTACTTATAAAGCCTCTCTTTGATCATTAAAGGTTTTGTAAATGTAAAAGAATTTTCCCTAAATAGCTTCCTTTACCTTAGTGCAGTCCTCCTTTACTTACCTCATCCTTTGATTTTGATTTTAAATGTCCTTATTTCTTCTGAGAAATCCTCACTTCCTGTTCTTCTGTCTGTAACTCCACACAGTAGTGCAAGGCTTTTTCCCTGGTGTGGAGAAAGCCTCTTGAGGGGGGAAGGGGTGAGCAGGACGCCCACTAACACACAGCTCCTTTGTCTATCTGCAAAGTACAGAGCGTCCTGACTTCCTGGTCGCCCCTCCCCCTCAAGAGGTTTTCTCCCCTCCCCCGGGTGAGTGAGGGGGATAATTGCATTGAGGTAAAAGAAGCTATTTAGGGAAAGAATTACCATTACAAACGCTTTTTATCTACACACAAAATAAGTGAAATAACCCTTCAAACAAACCTTATTAAATCCATAACCGTACATGCGATCGATACAGCGACTTCACCGTATAAAAGACAAGACCCTTGTGAACGCATCGATATGAAATTTATGTTGATAAACTTAAAAATGTGGCCATGTCAGCGATTTAGAAAAGAGTATCTTTGTGTGTCTTACTAACAAATTTTAAAAGCGCGTTATAATGAAGGCCTATGGGAAAAAATTTGGAACTCTTATCCTTTAGAAGCTCCAGCAACGAAAAGTAAAATGCGCATCACAAAACTGATCACATTGCCTGAAAGCAGACAAAAATACCTTCCATTTGATATATAAATTGTGTATGAGAAGTAGATCTTGTGGGCGTGAGAGCAATTTGTTCCCCCTTTTTTATAGATAATCCGAGTTTTTTCAAAACTCACACTCTAAAGGTCACATGACTCACTCTAGCAGCTTTCTATAGACAAGCAGTGTAATCGATAAAAATTTTTGAAAAAAATCACTAAACGTAAATTGCTTTTTCACAAAAACTATAAAAGATTTCAATCTGAAAAGTCATAGCCGGATAGCTGAATATTTTGTGACCGTGGTAAAGTTTGTTTGGTGTCTGTCAGTGAAAGTATGAAGGAGGAGATACATTTTGAATCACGTACGTTTTTAAGCAGGAATAAGCATGTTCTCAGTCCCATCGTTAGCTGAATGAGATGAACATTTTAAAAGTTGAATGGTCTCAATCGCTGAAAGTATGGCGAAGTTACGCAGAGCCAAAAAACGTACGGAATAAAGGATAAAATTAAAATTAAAATTAAGAATAATAAAAAACGAATAACAATACTGGGAATGCTTATTAAAGCATTCCCACTAATAATAAAAAACGAATAACAATACTGGGAATGCTTATTAAAGCATTCCCACTAACTAGAAAAGGTACAATTTCTGGGGAAATTGTGTGACGTGTTCTTGCCTTCACCAATAATCCAGACTGGTGATGGTGCCCCTGTAGATGTAAATGTGATCCAACAGTGTGTCGATCCATTTCGATCCATTGCCCCTTAAAAAACTGCTTCATCAAAACTGCACCATCCTATTTGCCCCATTAAAAACGGGTTGCTATGGACGGGTTGCTATGGAGGGGTTGCTATGGAGGGGTTGCTATGGAGTGGTTGCTATGGTCTGGTTGCTATGGACTGATTGCTATGGACTGGTTGCTATGGACTGGTTGCTATGGTCTGGTTGCTCTAGACGGGTTGCTATGGACGGGTTGCTATGGACGGGTTGCTATGGACGGGTTGCTATGGACTGGTTGCTATGGTCTGGTTGCTATGGTCTGGTTGCTATGGACTGGTTGCTATGGAGGGGTTGCTATGGAGGGGTTGCTATGGAGTGGTTGCTATGGTCTGGTTGGTATGGAGTGGTTGCTATGGTCTGGTTGCTATGGTCTGGTTGCTTATTAAAGCATTCCCACTAACTAGAAAAGGTACAATTTCTGGGCAAATTGTGTGACGTGTTCTTGCCTTCACCAATAATCCAGACTGGTGATGGTGCCCCTGTAGATGTAAATGTGATCCAACAGTGTGTCGATCCATTTCGATCCATTGCCCCTTAAAAAACTGCTTCATCAAAACTGCACCATCCTATTTGCCCCATCAAAAACGGGTTGCTATGGAGGGGTTGCTATGGAGGGGTTGCTATGGAGGGGTTGCTATGGAGTGGTTGCTATGGTCTGGTTGCTATGGTCTGGTTGCTATGGACAGTTGCTATGGTCTGGTTGCTATAAGTCTGGTTGCTATGGACTGGTTGCTATGGACTGGTTGCTATGGTCTGGTTGCTCTAGACGGGTTGCTATGGACGGGTTGCTATGGACGGGTTGCTATGGACTGGTTGCTATGGACTGGTTGCTATGGACAGTTGCTATGTACTGGTTGCTATGGTCTGGTTGCTATGGACTGGTTGCTATGGAGGGGTTGCTATGGAGGGGTTGCTATGGAGGGGTTGCTATGGTCTGGTTGCTATGGAGTGGTTGCTATGGTCTGGTTGCTATGGTCTGGTTGGTATGGACAGTTGCTATGGTCTGGTTGCTATAGTCTGGTTGCTATGGACTAGTTGCTATGGTCTGGTTGCTATGGTCTGGTTGCTATGGTCTGGTTGCTATAGACGGGTTGCTATGGACGGGTTGCTATGGACATGTTGCTATGGACTGGTTGCTATGGACAGTTGCTATGTACTGGTTGCTATGGTCTGGTTGCTATGGACTGGTTGCTATGGAGTGGTTGCTATGGAGTGGTTGCTATGGAGTGGTTGCTATGGAGTGGTTGCTATGGACAGTTTGCTATGGACAGTTTGCTATGGACAGGTTGCTATGGAGGGTTGCTATGGAGGGTTGCTATGGTCTGGTTGCTATGAATGGTTTCTATGGATGGTTGCTATATGCAGAGTATGCAGAAGTTACGCAGAGCCAAATACAGGCATACCCCGCTTTTAAGTACACACTAGGGTTTATTTACTAATGCTGGAAATCGCAATATCAGGCTCATATCCGCAGAAAAAAACAATAGGCTTCTAACCCCAGCTTGTTCAGTTAAGCCTCGTAATGAAACCTGGAAGCTCATTGGTTTGTGTGCAGAAGTGAGCCTTATATTGCGCTTTCCAGCTTTAGTAAATAAACCCCATTGTGTACTTAAAAGTGGGATATGCCTGAAAAACAGCCATATCACCTCACAGCTGTGTGGGAGGAGCTATAGAAAGCCCCTTAGCTGTGTGTGAGGAGACATCGTCTCCTAGGAAACCAATGTAAACACATGCAAACAGCCACTCTAAACAACCACTCAGATTCTGGCTTGGTTTTTTACTGTGCTTCTTCAAATGATTGTATTTTAAAAACTGTAAATCGCACAACGAATATCTTTATATTTTACGAATCACAAGACCCAGACCTTCAACCTGATGTATAGTATGTCTCTAAAATATTAAAATTGAAGGCACAGTCGCAGTTTACAAATTGCCTTGCAATATTCAGTTTTACATTTTTTTTCCTCCATTGACTTTCATTGAAATGATGGATGGCGTCCTCTGGACATCTGCTGCACTCCTATTATCTTTTCTCACGCTTAGTTAACGGAAAATGAGGGAGGCTGGGTCCGCAGGACCGCAGTGACACAAAGCACCTTACGAATGCACATGGATCACACAAGATCGCTATGAGAGCTTTGGCGACGGCGCGGTGGAGGCGGGGGGTGATACCTCCGCTGCCCACTTCCAGCCCCTGGCGGAGTATGGTATTGCACATGTTAAATACCAACTAAATCTGGAATCTCTGCATGTTTACCTCTTTGGTGATGCTAATCTGTTGTACCATTGTTGTAGGTCATGTGGACCAGTCTTCTTTTATGAATAAATAAACAATTAAAAAAAAAAAAAAGAAATGATGGATGGCGTGTGTTGCAAACAAATGTCTGTATCTTGAAAACCATTTGACCGATCGCTTAGCCGTCGACACGTGTAGTGTCAGCAGGGACAGCTGAACATTTTGATATAAGATTTGTGTAGGTCGGCTTGAAAATGAGGGAGTGGTCGCAGTTTACAAATCATGTAATGATTTTTCCGTTTTTGCCATTCTGTGCTCTAGCTCTCACCATTCATTCCTATGGGAAAATTTCACCGCAAATATGACGATATTTCGCGAACGATTTGGCGAAACATTCCACAAAGTAATAGCAACGCGATCGGGAACAATCCGCTCGTTTCGGTATATTACTCGTCTATGTAGTGTAAAAACTGTGGGAGGAGTTAGGGTGGTAAATTTGGCTATAAGAATAATAATAATAATATATATGTGAGGGGGCGTGGCCTGGCGCGCGATGAGGACGGCAGCACAGTGAGAGAGCTCCGCTGACCCAGGCAGCCGTACACAGCCCTACACCCTACCTACAGCATCCCAATGCCCGGGAAGAAGCTCTACAGCACCCCACGTACTCGTGCAAGCCGCGGATTAACATCTCACCCGGCGAGGAACATCACCGAGCTTTTTAAAAGCATTCCAGCGTCCCAGCATAGCGGCTTGCGATCCAAGATGGCGCCGCCGCACCACGAGGAGGATCTCAGCGAGGACTCCCAGTCTGCTACGGAGGACGTGGGCAGGGGTAAGAAGAAATCGGATCTTCCCCTGACCTTTGCTGACATGTCAGTGTTCGCTGCAGACATTAAGTCCACCTTCTCGGCAGCGATCACTGACCTGAAGTCAAATCTGCTTGTGCTCAATGATAAAATGGCGTCCGCAGAGGCGGCAGGGAAGCAGAGGGACAAGGCCATCCACAAGCTAGAAAGGAATTCGATGCATATCTGATAGAAATGAACAGACATATCGAAGATTTGGATAACAGGGGACGCAGGTGTAACGTGCGCGTGAGAGGGATCCCAGAATCAGTAGGACATGATCAAATAATACCGGCATTACAACGAGTCTTTAACAGCCTGCTTGAGAGGCAGGAAGACTCAGCCATAGACTTTGTGAGAGCACACAGGGCCCTCAGACCAAAGGGCCCAGACTCAGCACCACCCAGGGACATAATATGTTGCTTCCAGAGTTTTGCCTTGAAAGATGAGCTTATGCGTAAGGCAAGGAGAAATGACCACATTGCATTTAATGGAGAAACTATTATGCTATTCCAAGATCTCTCCCAAATCACACTTAAGAACAGGCGTGCCCTACGCCCTCTGCTGGAGAAACTACGAAATAAGGACATTCGTTACTCCTGGCGTTTTCCATTTGCTTTGACTGTCTCTCACAACGGACAGCAACATGTTCTCCGCACCCCTGCTGATTTGCCAGATTTCTGCGCAGCATTGGATTTGGAGCAGACGGATCTCCCTGACTGGTATGCCGAATTCCTGCAGCCTGCTCTGACCCAGAACCTCCCCAGGTCCCCTTGCTCCACACCTGAGAAGCGGCAAACTAAGAAACAAAGGCAGAGTCGCGCTGGAAGTTCCAAGGTGGGGACCCCGGGGCCTCGGCCTGCACCTGATGTGGACTTCGATGAGGACTAGTCCCTATCCAACATGACTTTCTGTTTTGTGCCGGACGACGCGAGTTGAGGAACATTCTCCTCTAGTCCTGGAAGGTTTTGCTGTTGGAGCCCTAAGCAGTGACTGGGAACATGTTAACGTCTCGAGTTTTGTTTTTGTTTTTTCTTTTGGAGCCCCAGGATGCTTTGTTTCCCACTCCGCCATACTGGACTGTCGAGACGGCTCCAACTGCCCAGGACTTACCCCTCCTTCAGCTTGCCCCTTTATTTATATATTTTCTTTTATTATTTTTAGGTTCTGTTGCTGAAAGGGGTTTTTTTTTTTTTTTTTTTTTTACTCTGTTTTTGCCTTTTTATTCCCGACGCTCTTT
Source organism: Rana kukunoris (assembly GCA_029574335.1). Taxonomy (NCBI): domain Eukaryota; kingdom Metazoa; phylum Chordata; class Amphibia; order Anura; family Ranidae; genus Rana; species Rana kukunoris. The sequence continues at coordinate 411,911,290 of CM056050.1, forward strand.
TTTTAAGTACCCAGGTAGGGTTAACTAACTATACTGTCTGTCAGTCTGCAGGTCCAAGTGATTCGTTTGACCCCACGTGTGGACCTCGGACTCACAGTTGAAAGCTTTTTTATGTACGGCTGTCTATGTCGCAACTATTTTTTTTTCTCTCTCTCTACACTCGTGGATAGTAGTTTCGATCCTTAGCTAGATTGTGACACGAGTGGGCTGCCATAATCTGGTGCCTCCCCATATCCCCACAGAGTGGCCCGGTGATCCTGATTTTGGGACACAGGGTACACTACCTACACAGGGGGTATCAACTTCTGGGTGGGCTGGTCTCACTCGGGAGGGGTCCCCGTATCTCACTTTACCCTTTGCTGTTTTTTTACCGCACCCTTTTCCACCTATCTTTTAGTAGCCACCCCAATTTCCCCTTCCCATCCCTTCCATCCTACCCTCCTTTTTCTTTCTCTACCCCTCTCTCTCATTTTGCGGGCCCCTGGGCGGGGGGTCGGGGGGACGGGCGACAGACACCTGTATGCCGCTGTGTGTTTTATTTGTACTAACCTGCTTTTCTCTGGTTTTGGGACACTGAGGAGGGAACCTGAGTGTGAGGAGCTCTCTAAAGACATTGCAAGAAAAAGGTTTGCGTTGTTGTTTATTTTGTGCGTGGTGGGGACCAGCCCCACACTGTATAGATAGGAGACCCTATCGAAGTTAAGACCAATGTAAGGAGCATTCTTCCCACTGACCACCAATGTAAGGGACATTCTTCCCACTGACCCCCAATGTAAGGGACATTCTTCCCACTGACCACCAATGTAAGGGACATTCTTCCCACTGACCACCAATGTAAGTGACATTCTTCCCACTGACCACCAATGTAAGGGACATTCTTCCCACTGACCCCCAATGTAAGGGACATTCTTCCCACTGAATACCAATGTAAGGGACATTCTTCCCACTGAATTCCAATATAAGGAACATTCTTCCCACTGACCACCAATGTAAGGCACATTATTCCCACTGACCACCAATGTAAGGCACATTATTCCCACTGACCACCAATCTCATTGACTTCAATGTTAAAAAAAGCGACTAAAAGCTTAATATTTTAAAAAGTATAAATAGCACAAAAAAACTTGAAGAAGTCCCATCGTTAGCTAAATGAGATGAACATTTTAAAAGTTGAATGGTCTCAATCGCTGAAAGTATGGCGAAGTTACGCAGAGCCAAAAAACGTACGGAATAAAATTAATAAGAACTAGAAAATGCATTTCCTGAGGAAAATACGTGGGAATGCTGAATAGCTGAATTGCTAAGCCCGCACAAATGCCATTCACCATAACCACTATACTATCTTTAGGACATACAAGCAGTGTTCCTTCAGTACTTATAAAGCCTCTCTTTGATCATTAAAGGTTTTGTAAATGTAAAAGAATTTTCCCTAAATAGCTTCCTTTACCTTAGTGCAGTCCTCCTTTACTTACCTCATCCTTTGATTTTGATTTTAAATGTCCTTATTTCTTCTGAGAAATCCTCACTTCCTGTTCTTCTGTCTGTAACTCCACACAGTAGTGCAAGGCTTTTTCCCTGGTGTGGAGAAAGCCTCTTGAGGGGGGAAGGGGTGAGCAGGACGCCCACTAACACACAGCTCCTTTGTCTATCTGCAAAGTACAGAGCGTCCTGACTTCCTGGTCGCCCCTCCCCCTCAAGAGGTTTTCTCCCCTCCCCCGGGTGAGTGAGGGGGATAATTGCATTGAGGTAAAAGAAGCTATTTAGGGAAAGAATTACCATTACAAACGCTTTTTATCTACACACAAAATAAGTGAAATAACCCTTCAAACAAACCTTATTAAATCCATAACCGTACATGCGATCGATACAGCGACTTCACCGTATAAAAGACAAGACCCTTGTGAACGCATCGATATGAAATTTATGTTGATAAACTTAAAAATGTGGCCATGTCAGCGATTTAGAAAAGAGTATCTTTGTGTGTCTTACTAACAAATTTTAAAAGCGCGTTATAATGAAGGCCTATGGGAAAAAATTTGGAACTCTTATCCTTTAGAAGCTCCAGCAACGAAAAGTAAAATGCGCATCACAAAACTGATCACATTGCCTGAAAGCAGACAAAAATACCTTCCATTTGATATATAAATTGTGTATGAGAAGTAGATCTTGTGGGCGTGAGAGCAATTTGTTCCCCCTTTTTTATAGATAATCCGAGTTTTTTCAAAACTCACACTCTAAAGGTCACATGACTCACTCTAGCAGCTTTCTATAGACAAGCAGTGTAATCGATAAAAATTTTTGAAAAAAATCACTAAACGTAAATTGCTTTTTCACAAAAACTATAAAAGATTTCAATCTGAAAAGTCATAGCCGGATAGCTGAATATTTTGTGACCGTGGTAAAGTTTGTTTGGTGTCTGTCAGTGAAAGTATGAAGGAGGAGATACATTTTGAATCACGTACGTTTTTAAGCAGGAATAAGCATGTTCTCAGTCCCATCGTTAGCTGAATGAGATGAACATTTTAAAAGTTGAATGGTCTCAATCGCTGAAAGTATGGCGAAGTTACGCAGAGCCAAAAAACGTACGGAATAAAGGATAAAATTAAAATTAAAATTAAGAATAATAAAAAACGAATAACAATACTGGGAATGCTTATTAAAGCATTCCCACTAATAATAAAAAACGAATAACAATACTGGGAATGCTTATTAAAGCATTCCCACTAACTAGAAAAGGTACAATTTCTGGGGAAATTGTGTGACGTGTTCTTGCCTTCACCAATAATCCAGACTGGTGATGGTGCCCCTGTAGATGTAAATGTGATCCAACAGTGTGTCGATCCATTTCGATCCATTGCCCCTTAAAAAACTGCTTCATCAAAACTGCACCATCCTATTTGCCCCATTAAAAACGGGTTGCTATGGACGGGTTGCTATGGAGGGGTTGCTATGGAGGGGTTGCTATGGAGTGGTTGCTATGGTCTGGTTGCTATGGACTGATTGCTATGGACTGGTTGCTATGGACTGGTTGCTATGGTCTGGTTGCTCTAGACGGGTTGCTATGGACGGGTTGCTATGGACGGGTTGCTATGGACGGGTTGCTATGGACTGGTTGCTATGGTCTGGTTGCTATGGTCTGGTTGCTATGGACTGGTTGCTATGGAGGGGTTGCTATGGAGGGGTTGCTATGGAGTGGTTGCTATGGTCTGGTTGGTATGGAGTGGTTGCTATGGTCTGGTTGCTATGGTCTGGTTGCTTATTAAAGCATTCCCACTAACTAGAAAAGGTACAATTTCTGGGCAAATTGTGTGACGTGTTCTTGCCTTCACCAATAATCCAGACTGGTGATGGTGCCCCTGTAGATGTAAATGTGATCCAACAGTGTGTCGATCCATTTCGATCCATTGCCCCTTAAAAAACTGCTTCATCAAAACTGCACCATCCTATTTGCCCCATCAAAAACGGGTTGCTATGGAGGGGTTGCTATGGAGGGGTTGCTATGGAGGGGTTGCTATGGAGTGGTTGCTATGGTCTGGTTGCTATGGTCTGGTTGCTATGGACAGTTGCTATGGTCTGGTTGCTATAAGTCTGGTTGCTATGGACTGGTTGCTATGGACTGGTTGCTATGGTCTGGTTGCTCTAGACGGGTTGCTATGGACGGGTTGCTATGGACGGGTTGCTATGGACTGGTTGCTATGGACTGGTTGCTATGGACAGTTGCTATGTACTGGTTGCTATGGTCTGGTTGCTATGGACTGGTTGCTATGGAGGGGTTGCTATGGAGGGGTTGCTATGGAGGGGTTGCTATGGTCTGGTTGCTATGGAGTGGTTGCTATGGTCTGGTTGCTATGGTCTGGTTGGTATGGACAGTTGCTATGGTCTGGTTGCTATAGTCTGGTTGCTATGGACTAGTTGCTATGGTCTGGTTGCTATGGTCTGGTTGCTATGGTCTGGTTGCTATAGACGGGTTGCTATGGACGGGTTGCTATGGACATGTTGCTATGGACTGGTTGCTATGGACAGTTGCTATGTACTGGTTGCTATGGTCTGGTTGCTATGGACTGGTTGCTATGGAGTGGTTGCTATGGAGTGGTTGCTATGGAGTGGTTGCTATGGACAGTTTGCTATGGACAGTTTGCTATGGACAGGTTGCTATGGAGGGTTGCTATGGAGGGTTGCTATGGTCTGGTTGCTATGAATGGTTTCTATGGATGGTTGCTATATGCAGAGTATGCAGAAGTTACGCAGAGCCAAATACAGGCATACCCCGCTTTTAAGTACACACTAGGGTTTATTTACTAATGCTGGAAATCGCAATATCAGGCTCATATCCGCAGAAAAAAACAATAGGCTTCTAACCCCAGCTTGTTCAGTTAAGCCTCGTAATGAAACCTGGAAGCTCATTGGTTTGTGTGCAGAAGTGAGCCTTATATTGCGCTTTCCAGCTTTAGTAAATAAACCCCATTGTGTACTTAAAAGTGGGATATGCCTGAAAAACAGCCATATCACCTCACAGCTGTGTGGGAGGAGCTATAGAAAGCCCCTTAGCTGTGTGTGAGGAGACATCGTCTCCTAGGAAACCAATGTAAACACATGCAAACAGCCACTCTAAACAACCACTCAGATTCTGGCTTGGTTTTTTACTGTGCTTCTTCAAATGATTGTATTTTAAAAACTGTAAATCGCACAACGAATATCTTTATATTTTACGAATCACAAGACCCAGACCTTCAACCTGATGTATAGTATGTCTCTAAAATATTAAAATTGAAGGCACAGTCGCAGTTTACAAATTGCCTTGCAATATTCAGTTTTACATTTTTTTTCCTCCATTGACTTTCATTGAAATGATGGATGGCGTCCTCTGGACATCTGCTGCACTCCTATTATCTTTTCTCACGCTTAGTTAACGGAAAATGAGGGAGGCTGGGTCCGCAGGACCGCAGTGACACAAAGCACCTTACGAATGCACATGGATCACACAAGATCGCTATGAGAGCTTTGGCGACGGCGCGGTGGAGGCGGGGGGTGATACCTCCGCTGCCCACTTCCAGCCCCTGGCGGAGTATGGTATTGCACATGTTAAATACCAACTAAATCTGGAATCTCTGCATGTTTACCTCTTTGGTGATGCTAATCTGTTGTACCATTGTTGTAGGTCATGTGGACCAGTCTTCTTTTATGAATAAATAAACAATTAAAAAAAAAAAAAAGAAATGATGGATGGCGTGTGTTGCAAACAAATGTCTGTATCTTGAAAACCATTTGACCGATCGCTTAGCCGTCGACACGTGTAGTGTCAGCAGGGACAGCTGAACATTTTGATATAAGATTTGTGTAGGTCGGCTTGAAAATGAGGGAGTGGTCGCAGTTTACAAATCATGTAATGATTTTTCCGTTTTTGCCATTCTGTGCTCTAGCTCTCACCATTCATTCCTATGGGAAAATTTCACCGCAAATATGACGATATTTCGCGAACGATTTGGCGAAACATTCCACAAAGTAATAGCAACGCGATCGGGAACAATCCGCTCGTTTCGGTATATTACTCGTCTATGTAGTGTAAAAACTGTGGGAGGAGTTAGGGTGGTAAATTTGGCTATAAGAATAATAATAATAATATATATGTGAGGGGGCGTGGCCTGGCGCGCGATGAGGACGGCAGCACAGTGAGAGAGCTCCGCTGACCCAGGCAGCCGTACACAGCCCTACACCCTACCTACAGCATCCCAATGCCCGGGAAGAAGCTCTACAGCACCCCACGTACTCGTGCAAGCCGCGGATTAACATCTCACCCGGCGAGGAACATCACCGAGCTTTTTAAAAGCATTCCAGCGTCCCAGCATAGCGGCTTGCGATCCAAGATGGCGCCGCCGCACCACGAGGAGGATCTCAGCGAGGACTCCCAGTCTGCTACGGAGGACGTGGGCAGGGGTAAGAAGAAATCGGATCTTCCCCTGACCTTTGCTGACATGTCAGTGTTCGCTGCAGACATTAAGTCCACCTTCTCGGCAGCGATCACTGACCTGAAGTCAAATCTGCTTGTGCTCAATGATAAAATGGCGTCCGCAGAGGCGGCAGGGAAGCAGAGGGACAAGGCCATCCACAAGCTAGAAAGGAATTCGATGCATATCTGATAGAAATGAACAGACATATCGAAGATTTGGATAACAGGGGACGCAGGTGTAACGTGCGCGTGAGAGGGATCCCAGAATCAGTAGGACATGATCAAATAATACCGGCATTACAACGAGTCTTTAACAGCCTGCTTGAGAGGCAGGAAGACTCAGCCATAGACTTTGTGAGAGCACACAGGGCCCTCAGACCAAAGGGCCCAGACTCAGCACCACCCAGGGACATAATATGTTGCTTCCAGAGTTTTGCCTTGAAAGATGAGCTTATGCGTAAGGCAAGGAGAAATGACCACATTGCATTTAATGGAGAAACTATTATGCTATTCCAAGATCTCTCCCAAATCACACTTAAGAACAGGCGTGCCCTACGCCCTCTGCTGGAGAAACTACGAAATAAGGACATTCGTTACTCCTGGCGTTTTCCATTTGCTTTGACTGTCTCTCACAACGGACAGCAACATGTTCTCCGCACCCCTGCTGATTTGCCAGATTTCTGCGCAGCATTGGATTTGGAGCAGACGGATCTCCCTGACTGGTATGCCGAATTCCTGCAGCCTGCTCTGACCCAGAACCTCCCCAGGTCCCCTTGCTCCACACCTGAGAAGCGGCAAACTAAGAAACAAAGGCAGAGTCGCGCTGGAAGTTCCAAGGTGGGGACCCCGGGGCCTCGGCCTGCACCTGATGTGGACTTCGATGAGGACTAGTCCCTATCCAACATGACTTTCTGTTTTGTGCCGGACGACGCGAGTTGAGGAACATTCTCCTCTAGTCCTGGAAGGTTTTGCTGTTGGAGCCCTAAGCAGTGACTGGGAACATGTTAACGTCTCGAGTTTTGTTTTTGTTTTTTCTTTTGGAGCCCCAGGATGCTTTGTTTCCCACTCCGCCATACTGGACTGTCGAGACGGCTCCAACTGCCCAGGACTTACCCCTCCTTCAGCTTGCCCCTTTATTTATATATTTTCTTTTATTATTTTTAGGTTCTGTTGCTGAAAGGGGTTTTTTTTTTTTTTTTTTTTTACTCTGTTTTTGCCTTTTTATTCCCGACGCTCTTTTTTTAAGTACCCAGGTAGGGTTAACTAACTATACTGTCTGTCAGTCTGCAGGTCCAAGTGATTCGTTTGACCCCACGTGTGGACCTCGGACTCACAGTTGAAAGCTTTTTTATGTACGGCTGTCTATGTCGCAACTATTTTTTTTTCTCTCTCTCTACACTCGTGGATAGTAGTTTCGATCCTTAGCTAGATTGTGACACGAGTGGGCTGCCATAATCTGGTGCCTCCCCATATCCCCACAGAGTGGCCCGGTGATCCTGATTTTGGGACACAGGGTACACTACCTACACAGGGGGTATCAACTTCTGGGTGGGCTGGTCTCACTCGGGAGGGGTCCCCGTATCTCACTTTACCCTTTGCTGTTTTTTTACCGCACCCTTTTCCACCTATCTTTTAGTAGCCACCCCAATTTCCCCTTCCCATCCCTTCCATCCTACCCTCCTTTTTCTTTCTCTACCCCTCTCTCTCATTTTGCGGGCCCCTGGGCGGGGGGTCGGGGGGACGGGCGACAGACACCTGTATGCCGCTGTGTGTTTTATTTGTACTAACCTGCTTTTCTCTGGTTTTGGGACACTGAGGAGGGAACCTGAGTGTGAGGAGCTCTCTAAAGACATTGCAAGAAAAAGGTTTGCGTTGTTGTTTATTTTGTGCGTGGTGGGGACCAGCCCCACACTGTATAGATAGGAGACCCTATCGAAGTTAAGACCAATGTAAGGAGCATTCTTCCCACTGACCACCAATGTAAGGGACATTCTTCCCACTGACCCCCAATGTAAGGGACATTCTTCCCACTGACCACCAATGTAAGGGACATTCTTCCCACTGACCACCAATGTAAGTGACATTCTTCCCACTGACCACCAATGTAAGGGACATTCTTCCCACTGACCCCCAATGTAAGGGACATTCTTCCCACTGAATACCAATGTAAGGGACATTCTTCCCACTGAATTCCAATATAAGGAACATTCTTCCCACTGACCACCAATGTAAGGCACATTATTCCCACTGACCACCAATGTAAGGCACATTATTCCCACTGACCACCAATCTCATTGACTTCAATGTTAAAAAAAGCGACTAAAAGCTTAATATTTTAAAAAGTATAAATAGCACAAAAAAACTTGAAGAAGTCCCATCGTTAGCTAAATGAGATGAACATTTTAAAAGTTGAATGGTCTCAATCGCTGAAAGTATGGCGAAGTTACGCAGAGCCAAAAAACGTACGGAATAAAATTAATAAGAACTAGAAAATGCATTTCCTGAGGAAAATACGTGGGAATGCTGAATAGCTGAATTGCTAAGCCCGCACAAATGCCATTCACCATAACCACTATACTATCTTTAGGACATACAAGCAGTGTTCCTTCAGTACTTATAAAGCCTCTCTTTGATCATTAAAGGTTTTGTAAATGTAAAAGAATTTTCCCTAAATAGCTTCCTTTACCTTAGTGCAGTCCTCCTTTACTTACCTCATCCTTTGATTTTGATTTTAAATGTCCTTATTTCTTCTGAGAAATCCTCACTTCCTGTTCTTCTGTCTGTAACTCCACACAGTAGTGCAAGGCTTTTTCCCTGGTGTGGAGAAAGCCTCTTGAGGGGGGAAGGGGTGAGCAGGACGCCCACTAACACACAGCTCCTTTGTCTATCTGCAAAGTACAGAGCGTCCTGACTTCCTGGTCGCCCCTCCCCCTCAAGAGGTTTTCTCCCCTCCCCCGGGTGAGTGAGGGGGATAATTGCATTGAGGTAAAAGAAGCTATTTAGGGAAAGAATTACCATTACAAACGCTTTTTATCTACACACAAAATAAGTGAAATAACCCTTCAAACAAACCTTATTAAATCCATAACCGTACATGCGATCGATACAGCGACTTCACCGTATAAAAGACAAGACCCTTGTGAACGCATCGATATGAAATTTATGTTGATAAACTTAAAAATGTGGCCATGTCAGCGATTTAGAAAAGAGTATCTTTGTGTGTCTTACTAACAAATTTTAAAAGCGCGTTATAATGAAGGCCTATGGGAAAAAATTTGGAACTCTTATCCTTTAGAAGCTCCAGCAACGAAAAGTAAAATGCGCATCACAAAACTGATCACATTGCCTGAAAGCAGACAAAAATACCTTCCATTTGATATATAAATTGTGTATGAGAAGTAGATCTTGTGGGCGTGAGAGCAATTTGTTCCCCCTTTTTTATAGATAATCCGAGTTTTTTCAAAACTCACACTCTAAAGGTCACATGACTCACTCTAGCAGCTTTCTATAGACAAGCAGTGTAATCGATAAAAATTTTTGAAAAAAATCACTAAACGTAAATTGCTTTTTCACAAAAACTATAAAAGATTTCAATCTGAAAAGTCATAGCCGGATAGCTGAATATTTTGTGACCGTGGTAAAGTTTGTTTGGTGTCTGTCAGTGAAAGTATGAAGGAGGAGATACATTTTGAATCACGTACGTTTTTAAGCAGGAATAAGCATGTTCTCAGTCCCATCGTTAGCTGAATGAGATGAACATTTTAAAAGTTGAATGGTCTCAATCGCTGAAAGTATGGCGAAGTTACGCAGAGCCAAAAAACGTACGGAATAAAGGATAAAATTAAAATTAAAATTAAGAATAATAAAAAACGAATAACAATACTGGGAATGCTTATTAAAGCATTCCCACTAATAATAAAAAACGAATAACAATACTGGGAATGCTTATTAAAGCATTCCCACTAACTAGAAAAGGTACAATTTCTGGGGAAATTGTGTGACGTGTTCTTGCCTTCACCAATAATCCAGACTGGTGATGGTGCCCCTGTAGATGTAAATGTGATCCAACAGTGTGTCGATCCATTTCGATCCATTGCCCCTTAAAAAACTGCTTCATCAAAACTGCACCATCCTATTTGCCCCATTAAAAACGGGTTGCTATGGACGGGTTGCTATGGAGGGGTTGCTATGGAGGGGTTGCTATGGAGTGGTTGCTATGGTCTGGTTGCTATGGACTGATTGCTATGGACTGGTTGCTATGGACTGGTTGCTATGGTCTGGTTGCTCTAGACGGGTTGCTATGGACGGGTTGCTATGGACGGGTTGCTATGGACGGGTTGCTATGGACTGGTTGCTATGGTCTGGTTGCTATGGTCTGGTTGCTATGGACTGGTTGCTATGGAGGGGTTGCTATGGAGGGGTTGCTATGGAGTGGTTGCTATGGTCTGGTTGGTATGGAGTGGTTGCTATGGTCTGGTTGCTATGGTCTGGTTGCTTATTAAAGCATTCCCACTAACTAGAAAAGGTACAATTTCTGGGCAAATTGTGTGACGTGTTCTTGCCTTCACCAATAATCCAGACTGGTGATGGTGCCCCTGTAGATGTAAATGTGATCCAACAGTGTGTCGATCCATTTCGATCCATTGCCCCTTAAAAAACTGCTTCATCAAAACTGCACCATCCTATTTGCCCCATCAAAAACGGGTTGCTATGGAGGGGTTGCTATGGAGGGGTTGCTATGGAGGGGTTGCTATGGAGTGGTTGCTATGGTCTGGTTGCTATGGTCTGGTTGCTATGGACAGTTGCTATGGTCTGGTTGCTATAAGTCTGGTTGCTATGGACTGGTTGCTATGGACTGGTTGCTATGGTCTGGTTGCTCTAGACGGGTTGCTATGGACGGGTTGCTATGGACGGGTTGCTATGGACTGGTTGCTATGGACTGGTTGCTATGGACAGTTGCTATGTACTGGTTGCTATGGTCTGGTTGCTATGGACTGGTTGCTATGGAGGGGTTGCTATGGAGGGGTTGCTATGGAGGGGTTGCTATGGTCTGGTTGCTATGGAGTGGTTGCTATGGTCTGGTTGCTATGGTCTGGTTGGTATGGACAGTTGCTATGGTCTGGTTGCTATAGTCTGGTTGCTATGGACTAGTTGCTATGGTCTGGTTGCTATGGTCTGGTTGCTATGGTCTGGTTGCTATAGACGGGTTGCTATGGACGGGTTGCTATGGACATGTTGCTATGGACTGGTTGCTATGGACAGTTGCTATGTACTGGTTGCTATGGTCTGGTTGCTATGGACTGGTTGCTATGGAGTGGTTGCTATGGAGTGGTTGCTATGGAGTGGTTGCTATGGAGTGGTTGCTATGGACAGTTTGCTATGGACAGTTTGCTATGGACAGGTTGCTATGGAGGGTTGCTATGGAGGGTTGCTATGGTCTGGTTGCTATGAATGGTTTCTATGGATGGTTGCTATATGCAGAGTATGCAGAAGTTACGCAGAGCCAAATACAGGCATACCCCGCTTTTAAGTACACACTAGGGTTTATTTACTAATGCTGGAAATCGCAATATCAGGCTCATATCCGCAGAAAAAAACAATAGGCTTCTAACCCCAGCTTGTTCAGTTAAGCCTCGTAATGAAACCTGGAAGCTCATTGGTTTGTGTGCAGAAGTGAGCCTTATATTGCGCTTTCCAGCTTTAGTAAATAAACCCCATTGTGTACTTAAAAGTGGGATATGCCTGAAAAACAGCCATATCACCTCACAGCTGTGTGGGAGGAGCTATAGAAAGCCCCTTAGCTGTGTGTGAGGAGACATCGTCTCCTAGGAAACCAATGTAAACACATGCAAACAGCCACTCTAAACAACCACTCAGATTCTGGCTTGGTTTTTTACTGTGCTTCTTCAAATGATTGTATTTTAAAAACTGTAAATCGCACAACGAATATCTTTATATTTTACGAATCACAAGACCCAGACCTTCAACCTGATGTATAGTATGTCTCTAAAATATTAAAATTGAAGGCACAGTCGCAGTTTACAAATTGCCTTGCAATATTCAGTTTTACATTTTTTTTCCTCCATTGACTTTCATTGAAATGATGGATGGCGTCCTCTGGACATCTGCTGCACTCCTATTATCTTTTCTCACGCTTAGTTAACGGAAAATGAGGGAGGCTGGGTCCGCAGGACCGCAGTGACACAAAGCACCTTACGAATGCACATGGATCACACAAGATCGCTATGAGAGCTTTGGCGACGGCGCGGTGGAGGCGGGGGGTGATACCTCCGCTGCCCACTTCCAGCCCCTGGCGGAGTATGGTATTGCACATGTTAAATACCAACTAAATCTGGAATCTCTGCATGTTTACCTCTTTGGTGATGCTAATCTGTTGTACCATTGTTGTAGGTCATGTGGACCAGTCTTCTTTTATGAATAAATAAACAATTAAAAAAAAAAAAAAGAAATGATGGATGGCGTGTGTTGCAAACAAATGTCTGTATCTTGAAAACCATTTGACCGATCGCTTAGCCGTCGACACGTGTAGTGTCAGCAGGGACAGCTGAACATTTTGATATAAGATTTGTGTAGGTCGGCTTGAAAATGAGGGAGTGGTCGCAGTTTACAAATCATGTAATGATTTTTCCGTTTTTGCCATTCTGTGCTCTAGCTCTCACCATTCATTCCTATGGGAAAATTTCACCGCAAATATGACGATATTTCGCGAACGATTTGGCGAAACATTCCACAAAGTAATAGCAACGCGATCGGGAACAATCCGCTCGTTTCGGTATATTACTCGTCTATGTAGTGTAAAAACTGTGGGAGGAGTTAGGGTGGTAAATTTGGCTATAAGAATAATAATAATAATATATATGTGAGGGGGCGTGGCCTGGCGCGCGATGAGGACGGCAGCACAGTGAGAGAGCTCCGCTGACCCAGGCAGCCGTACACAGCCCTACACCCTACCTACAGCATCCCAATGCCCGGGAAGAAGCTCTACAGCACCCCACGTACTCGTGCAAGCCGCGGATTAACATCTCACCCGGCGAGGAACATCACCGAGCTTTTTAAAAGCATTCCAGCGTCCCAGCATAGCGGCTTGCGATCCAAGATGGCGCCGCCGCACCACGAGGAGGATCTCAGCGAGGACTCCCAGTCTGCTACGGAGGACGTGGGCAGGGGTAAGAAGAAATCGGATCTTCCCCTGACCTTTGCTGACATGTCAGTGTTCGCTGCAGACATTAAGTCCACCTTCTCGGCAGCGATCACTGACCTGAAGTCAAATCTGCTTGTGCTCAATGATAAAATGGCGTCCGCAGAGGCGGCAGGGAAGCAGAGGGACAAGGCCATCCACAAGCTAGAAAGGAATTCGATGCATATCTGATAGAAATGAACAGACATATCGAAGATTTGGATAACAGGGGACGCAGGTGTAACGTGCGCGTGAGAGGGATCCCAGAATCAGTAGGACATGATCAAATAATACCGGCATTACAACGAGTCTTTAACAGCCTGCTTGAGAGGCAGGAAGACTCAGCCATAGACTTTGTGAGAGCACACAGGGCCCTCAGACCAAAGGGCCCAGACTCAGCACCACCCAGGGACATAATATGTTGCTTCCAGAGTTTTGCCTTGAAAGATGAGCTTATGCGTAAGGCAAGGAGAAATGACCACATTGCATTTAATGGAGAAACTATTATGCTATTCCAAGATCTCTCCCAAATCACACTTAAGAACAGGCGTGCCCTACGCCCTCTGCTGGAGAAACTACGAAATAAGGACATTCGTTACTCCTGGCGTTTTCCATTTGCTTTGACTGTCTCTCACAACGGACAGCAACATGTTCTCCGCACCCCTGCTGATTTGCCAGATTTCTGCGCAGCATTGGATTTGGAGCAGACGGATCTCCCTGACTGGTATGCCGAATTCCTGCAGCCTGCTCTGACCCAGAACCTCCCCAGGTCCCCTTGCTCCACACCTGAGAAGCGGCAAACTAAGAAACAAAGGCAGAGTCGCGCTGGAAGTTCCAAGGTGGGGACCCCGGGGCCTCGGCCTGCACCTGATGTGGACTTCGATGAGGACTAGTCCCTATCCAACATGACTTTCTGTTTTGTGCCGGACGACGCGAGTTGAGGAACATTCTCCTCTAGTCCTGGAAGGTTTTGCTGTTGGAGCCCTAAGCAGTGACTGGGAACATGTTAACGTCTCGAGTTTTGTTTTTGTTTTTTCTTTTGGAGCCCCAGGATGCTTTGTTTCCCACTCCGCCATACTGGACTGTCGAGACGGCTCCAACTGCCCAGGACTTACCCCTCCTTCAGCTTGCCCCTTTATTTATATATTTTCTTTTATTATTTTTAGGTTCTGTTGCTGAAAGGGGTTTTTTTTTTTTTTTTTTTTTACTCTGTTTTTGCCTTTTTATTCCCGACGCTCTTTTTTTAAGTACCCAGGTAGGGTTAACTAACTATACTGTCTGTCAGTCTGCAGGTCCAAGTGATTCGTTTGACCCCACGTGTGGACCTCGGACTCACAGTTGAAAGCTTTTTTATGTACGGCTGTCTATGTCGCAACTATTTTTTTTTCTCTCTCTCTACACTCGTGGATAGTAGTTTCGATCCTTAGCTAGATTGTGACACGAGTGGGCTGCCATAATCTGGTGCCTCCCCATATCCCCACAGAGTGGCCCGGTGATCCTGATTTTGGGACACAGGGTACACTACCTACACAGGGGGTATCAACTTCTGGGTGGGCTGGTCTCACTCGGGAGGGGTCCCCGTATCTCACTTTACCCTTTGCTGTTTTTTTACCGCACCCTTTTCCACCTATCTTTTAGTAGCCACCCCAATTTCCCCTTCCCATCCCTTCCATCCTACCCTCCTTTTTCTTTCTCTACCCCTCTCTCTCATTTTGCGGGCCCCTGGGCGGGGGGTCGGGGGGACGGGCGACAGACACCTGTATGCCGCTGTGTGTTTTATTTGTACTAACCTGCTTTTCTCTGGTTTTGGGACACTGAGGAGGGAACCTGAGTGTGAGGAGCTCTCTAAAGACATTGCAAGAAAAAGGTTTGCGTTGTTGTTTATTTTGTGCGTGGTGGGGACCAGCCCCACACTGTATAGATAGGAGACCCTATCGAAGTTAAGACCAATGTAAGGAGCATTCTTCCCACTGACCACCAATGTAAGGGACATTCTTCCCACTGACCCCCAATGTAAGGGACATTCTTCCCACTGACCACCAATGTAAGGGACATTCTTCCCACTGACCACCAATGTAAGTGACATTCTTCCCACTGACCACCAATGTAAGGGACATTCTTCCCACTGACCCCCAATGTAAGGGACATTCTTCCCACTGAATACCAATGTAAGGGACATTCTTCCCACTGAATTCCAATATAAGGAACATTCTTCCCACTGACCACCAATGTAAGGCACATTATTCCCACTGACCACCAATGTAAGGCACATTATTCCCACTGACCACCAATCTCATTGACTTCAATGTTAAAAAAAGCGACTAAAAGCTTAATATTTTAAAAAGTATAAATAGCACAAAAAAACTTGAAGAAGTCCCATCGTTAGCTAAATGAGATGAACATTTTAAAAGTTGAATGGTCTCAATCGCTGAAAGTATGGCGAAGTTACGCAGAGCCAAAAAACGTACGGAATAAAATTAATAAGAACTAGAAAATGCATTTCCTGAGGAAAATACGTGGGAATGCTGAATAGCTGAATTGCTAAGCCCGCACAAATGCCATTCACCATAACCACTATACTATCTTTAGGACATACAAGCAGTGTTCCTTCAGTACTTATAAAGCCTCTCTTTGATCATTAAAGGTTTTGTAAATGTAAAAGAATTTTCCCTAAATAGCTTCCTTTACCTTAGTGCAGTCCTCCTTTACTTACCTCATCCTTTGATTTTGATTTTAAATGTCCTTATTTCTTCTGAGAAATCCTCACTTCCTGTTCTTCTGTCTGTAACTCCACACAGTAGTGCAAGGCTTTTTCCCTGGTGTGGAGAAAGCCTCTTGAGGGGGGAAGGGGTGAGCAGGACGCCCACTAACACACAGCTCCTTTGTCTATCTGCAAAGTACAGAGCGTCCTGACTTCCTGGTCGCCCCTCCCCCTCAAGAGGTTTTCTCCCCTCCCCCGGGTGAGTGAGGGGGATAATTGCATTGAGGTAAAAGAAGCTATTTAGGGAAAGAATTACCATTACAAACGCTTTTTATCTACACACAAAATAAGTGAAATAACCCTTCAAACAAACCTTATTAAATCCATAACCGTACATGCGATCGATACAGCGACTTCACCGTATAAAAGACAAGACCCTTGTGAACGCATCGATATGAAATTTATGTTGATAAACTTAAAAATGTGGCCATGTCAGCGATTTAGAAAAGAGTATCTTTGTGTGTCTTACTAACAAATTTTAAAAGCGCGTTATAATGAAGGCCTATGGGAAAAAATTTGGAACTCTTATCCTTTAGAAGCTCCAGCAACGAAAAGTAAAATGCGCATCACAAAACTGATCACATTGCCTGAAAGCAGACAAAAATACCTTCCATTTGATATATAAATTGTGTATGAGAAGTAGATCTTGTGGGCGTGAGAGCAATTTGTTCCCCCTTTTTTATAGATAATCCGAGTTTTTTCAAAACTCACACTCTAAAGGTCACATGACTCACTCTAGCAGCTTTCTATAGACAAGCAGTGTAATCGATAAAAATTTTTGAAAAAAATCACTAAACGTAAATTGCTTTTTCACAAAAACTATAAAAGATTTCAATCTGAAAAGTCATAGCCGGATAGCTGAATATTTTGTGACCGTGGTAAAGTTTGTTTGGTGTCTGTCAGTGAAAGTATGAAGGAGGAGATACATTTTGAATCACGTACGTTTTTAAGCAGGAATAAGCATGTTCTCAGTCCCATCGTTAGCTGAATGAGATGAACATTTTAAAAGTTGAATGGTCTCAATCGCTGAAAGTATGGCGAAGTTACGCAGAGCCAAAAAACGTACGGAATAAAGGATAAAATTAAAATTAAAATTAAGAATAATAAAAAACGAATAACAATACTGGGAATGCTTATTAAAGCATTCCCACTAATAATAAAAAACGAATAACAATACTGGGAATGCTTATTAAAGCATTCCCACTAACTAGAAAAGGTACAATTTCTGGGGAAATTGTGTGACGTGTTCTTGCCTTCACCAATAATCCAGACTGGTGATGGTGCCCCTGTAGATGTAAATGTGATCCAACAGTGTGTCGATCCATTTCGATCCATTGCCCCTTAAAAAACTGCTTCATCAAAACTGCACCATCCTATTTGCCCCATTAAAAACGGGTTGCTATGGACGGGTTGCTATGGAGGGGTTGCTATGGAGGGGTTGCTATGGAGTGGTTGCTATGGTCTGGTTGCTATGGACTGATTGCTATGGACTGGTTGCTATGGACTGGTTGCTATGGTCTGGTTGCTCTAGACGGGTTGCTATGGACGGGTTGCTATGGACGGGTTGCTATGGACGGGTTGCTATGGACTGGTTGCTATGGTCTGGTTGCTATGGTCTGGTTGCTATGGACTGGTTGCTATGGAGGGGTTGCTATGGAGGGGTTGCTATGGAGTGGTTGCTATGGTCTGGTTGGTATGGAGTGGTTGCTATGGTCTGGTTGCTATGGTCTGGTTGCTTATTAAAGCATTCCCACTAACTAGAAAAGGTACAATTTCTGGGCAAATTGTGTGACGTGTTCTTGCCTTCACCAATAATCCAGACTGGTGATGGTGCCCCTGTAGATGTAAATGTGATCCAACAGTGTGTCGATCCATTTCGATCCATTGCCCCTTAAAAAACTGCTTCATCAAAACTGCACCATCCTATTTGCCCCATCAAAAACGGGTTGCTATGGAGGGGTTGCTATGGAGGGGTTGCTATGGAGGGGTTGCTATGGAGTGGTTGCTATGGTCTGGTTGCTATGGTCTGGTTGCTATGGACAGTTGCTATGGTCTGGTTGCTATAAGTCTGGTTGCTATGGACTGGTTGCTATGGACTGGTTGCTATGGTCTGGTTGCTCTAGACGGGTTGCTATGGACGGGTTGCTATGGACGGGTTGCTATGGACTGGTTGCTATGGACTGGTTGCTATGGACAGTTGCTATGTACTGGTTGCTATGGTCTGGTTGCTATGGACTGGTTGCTATGGAGGGGTTGCTATGGAGGGGTTGCTATGGAGGGGTTGCTATGGTCTGGTTGCTATGGAGTGGTTGCTATGGTCTGGTTGCTATGGTCTGGTTGGTATGGACAGTTGCTATGGTCTGGTTGCTATAGTCTGGTTGCTATGGACTAGTTGCTATGGTCTGGTTGCTATGGTCTGGTTGCTATGGTCTGGTTGCTATAGACGGGTTGCTATGGACGGGTTGCTATGGACATGTTGCTATGGACTGGTTGCTATGGACAGTTGCTATGTACTGGTTGCTATGGTCTGGTTGCTATGGACTGGTTGCTGGTTGCTATGGAGTGGTTGCTATGGAGTGGTTGCTATGGAGTGGTTGCTATGGACAGTTTGCTATGGACAGTTTGCTATGGACAGGTTGCTATGGAGGGTTGCTATGGAGGGTTGCTATGGTCTGGTTGCTATGAATGGTTTCTATGGATGGTTGCTATATGCAGAGTATGCAGAAGTTACGCAGAGCCAAATACAGGCATACCCCGCTTTTAAGTACACACTAGGGTTTATTTACTAATGCTGGAAATCGCAATATCAGGCTCATATCCGCAGAAAAAAACAATAGGCTTCTAACCCCAGCTTGTTCAGTTAAGCCTCGTAATGAAACCTGGAAGCTCATTGGTTTGTGTGCAGAAGTGAGCCTTATATTGCGCTTTCCAGCTTTAGTAAATAAACCCCATTGTGTACTTAAAAGTGGGATATGCCTGAAAAACAGCCATATCACCTCACAGCTGTGTGGGAGGAGCTATAGAAAGCCCCTTAGCTGTGTGTGAGGAGACATCGTCTCCTAGGAAACCAATGTAAACACATGCAAACAGCCACTCTAAACAACCACTCAGATTCTGGCTTGGTTTTTTACTGTGCTTCTTCAAATGATTGTATTTTAAAAACTGTAAATCGCACAACGAATATCTTTATATTTTACGAATCACAAGACCCAGACCTTCAACCTGATGTATAGTATGTCTCTAAAATATTAAAATTGAAGGCACAGTCGCAGTTTACAAATTGCCTTGCAATATTCAGTTTTACATTTTTTTTCCTCCATTGACTTTCATTGAAATGATGGATGGCGTCCTCTGGACATCTGCTGCACTCCTATTATCTTTTCTCACGCTTAGTTAACGGAAAATGAGGGAGGCTGGGTCCGCAGGACCGCAGTGACACAAAGCACCTTACGAATGCACATGGATCACACAAGATCGCTATGAGAGCTTTGGCGACGGCGCGGTGGAGGCGGGGGGTGATACCTCCGCTGCCCACTTCCAGCCCCTGGCGGAGTATGGTATTGCACATGTTAAATACCAACTAAATCTGGAATCTCTGCATGTTTACCTCTTTGGTGATGCTAATCTGTTGTACCATTGTTGTAGGTCATGTGGACCAGTCTTCTTTTATGAATAAATAAACAATTAAAAAAAAAAAAAAGAAATGATGGATGGCGTGTGTTGCAAACAAATGTCTGTATCTTGAAAACCATTTGACCGATCGCTTAGCCGTCGACACGTGTAGTGTCAGCAGGGACAGCTGAACATTTTGATATAAGATTTGTGTAGGTCGGCTTGAAAATGAGGGAGTGGTCGCAGTTTACAAATCATGTAATGATTTTTCCGTTTTTGCCATTCTGTGCTCTAGCTCTCACCATTCATTCCTATGGGAAAATTTCACCGCAAATATGACGATATTTCGCGAACGATTTGGCGAAACATTCCACAAAGTAATAGCAACGCGATCGGGAACAATCCGCTCGTTTCGGTATATTACTCGTCTATGTAGTGTAAAAACTGTGGGAGGAGTTAGGGTGGTAAATTTGGCTATAAGAATAATAATAATAATATATATGTGAGGGGGCGTGGCCTGGCGCGCGATGAGGACGGCAGCACAGTGAGAGAGCTCCGCTGACCCAGGCAGCCGTACACAGCCCTACACCCTACCTACAGCATCCCAATGCCCGGGAAGAAGCTCTACAGCACCCCACGTACTCGTGCAAGCCGCGGATTAACATCTCACCCGGCGAGGAACATCACCGAGCTTTTTAAAAGCATTCCAGCGTCCCAGCATAGCGGCTTGCGATCCAAGATGGCGCCGCCGCACCACGAGGAGGATCTCAGCGAGGACTCCCAGTCTGCTACGGAGGACGTGGGCAGGGGTAAGAAGAAATCGGATCTTCCCCTGACCTTTGCTGACATGTCAGTGTTCGCTGCAGACATTAAGTCCACCTTCTCGGCAGCGATCACTGACCTGAAGTCAAATCTGCTTGTGCTCAATGATAAAATGGCGTCCGCAGAGGCGGCAGGGAAGCAGAGGGACAAGGCCATCCACAAGCTAGAAAGGAATTCGATGCATATCTGATAGAAATGAACAGACATATCGAAGATTTGGATAACAGGGGACGCAGGTGTAACGTGCGCGTGAGAGGGATCCCAGAATCAGTAGGACATGATCAAATAATACCGGCATTACAACGAGTCTTTAACAGCCTGCTTGAGAGGCAGGAAGACTCAGCCATAGACTTTGTGAGAGCACACAGGGCCCTCAGACCAAAGGGCCCAGACTCAGCACCACCCAGGGACATAATATGTTGCTTCCAGAGTTTTGCCTTGAAAGATGAGCTTATGCGTAAGGCAAGGAGAAATGACCACATTGCATTTAATGGAGAAACTATTATGCTATTCCAAGATCTCTCCCAAATCACACTTAAGAACAGGCGTGCCCTACGCCCTCTGCTGGAGAAACTACGAAATAAGGACATTCGTTACTCCTGGCGTTTTCCATTTGCTTTGACTGTCTCTCACAACGGACAGCAACATGTTCTCCGCACCCCTGCTGATTTGCCAGATTTCTGCGCAGCATTGGATTTGGAGCAGACGGATCTCCCTGACTGGTATGCCGAATTCCTGCAGCCTGCTCTGACCCAGAACCTCCCCAGGTCCCCTTGCTCCACACCTGAGAAGCGGCAAACTAAGAAACAAAGGCAGAGTCGCGCTGGAAGTTCCAAGGTGGGGACCCCGGGGCCTCGGCCTGCACCTGATGTGGACTTCGATGAGGACTAGTCCCTATCCAACATGACTTTCTGTTTTGTGCCGGACGACGCGAGTTGAGGAACATTCTCCTCTAGTCCTGGAAGGTTTTGCTGTTGGAGCCCTAAGCAGTGACTGGGAACATGTTAACGTCTCGAGTTTTGTTTTTGTTTTTTCTTTTGGAGCCCCAGGATGCTTTGTTTCCCACTCCGCCATACTGGACTGTCGAGACGGCTCCAACTGCCCAGGACTTACCCCTCCTTCAGCTTGCCCCTTTATTTATATATTTTCTTTTATTATTTTTAGGTTCTGTTGCTGAAAGGGGTTTTTTTTTTTTTTTTTTTTTTACTCTGTTTTTGCCTTTTTATTCCCGACGCTCTTTTTTTAAGTACCCAGGTAGGGTTAACTAACTATACTGTCTGTCAGTCTGCAGGTCCAAGTGATTCGTTTGACCCCACGTGTGGACCTCGGACTCACAGTTGAAAGCTTTTTTATGTACGGCTGTCTATGTCGCAACTATTTTTTTTTCTCTCTCTCTACACTCGTGGATAGTAGTTTCGATCCTTAGCTAGATTGTGACACGAGTGGGCTGCCATAATCTGGTGCCTCCCCATATCCCCACAGAGTGGCCCGGTGATCCTGATTTTGGGACACAGGGTACACTACCTACACAGGGGGTATCAACTTCTGGGTGGGCTGGTCTCACTCGGGAGGGGTCCCCGTATCTCACTTTACCCTTTGCTGTTTTTTTACCGCACCCTTTTCCACCTATCTTTTAGTAGCCACCCCAATTTCCCCTTCCCATCCCTTCCATCCTACCCTCCTTTTTCTTTCTCTACCCCTCTCTCTCATTTTGCGGGCCCCTGGGCGGGGGGTCGGGGGGACGGGCGACAGACACCTGTATGCCGCTGTGTGTTTTATTTGTACTAACCTGCTTTTCTCTGGTTTTGGGACACTGAGGAGGGAACCTGAGTGTGAGGAGCTCTCTAAAGACATTGCAAGAAAAAGGTTTGCGTTGTTGTTTATTTTGTGCGTGGTGGGGACCAGCCCCACACTGTATAGATAGGAGACCCTATCGAAGTTAAGACCAATGTAAGGAGCATTCTTCCCACTGACCACCAATGTAAGGGACATTCTTCCCACTGACCCCCAATGTAAGGGACATTCTTCCCACTGACCACCAATGTAAGGGACATTCTTCCCACTGACCACCAATGTAAGTGACATTCTTCCCACTGACCACCAATGTAAGGGACATTCTTCCCACTGACCCCCAATGTAAGGGACATTCTTCCCACTGAATACCAATGTAAGGGACATTCTTCCCACTGAATTCCAATATAAGGAACATTCTTCCCACTGACCACCAATGTAAGGCACATTATTCCCACTGACCACCAATGTAAGGCACATTATTCCCACTGACCACCAATCTCATTGACTTCAATGTTAAAAAAAGCGACTAAAAGCTTAATATTTTAAAAAGTATAAATAGCACAAAAAAACTTGAAGAAGTCCCATCGTTAGCTAAATGAGATGAACATTTTAAAAGTTGAATGGTCTCAATCGCTGAAAGTATGGCGAAGTTACGCAGAGCCAAAAAACGTACGGAATAAAATTAATAAGAACTAGAAAATGCATTTCCTGAGGAAAATACGTGGGAATGCTGAATAGCTGAATTGCTAAGCCCGCACAAATGCCATTCACCATAACCACTATACTATCTTTAGGACATACAAGCAGTGTTCCTTCAGTACTTATAAAGCCTCTCTTTGATCATTAAAGGTTTTGTAAATGTAAAAGAATTTTCCCTAAATAGCTTCCTTTACCTTAGTGCAGTCCTCCTTTACTTACCTCATCCTTTGATTTTGATTTTAAATGTCCTTATTTCTTCTGAGAAATCCTCACTTCCTGTTCTTCTGTCTGTAACTCCACACAGTAGTGCAAGGCTTTTTCCCTGGTGTGGAGAAAGCCTCTTGAGGGGGGAAGGGGTGAGCAGGACGCCCACTAACACACAGCTCCTTTGTCTATCTGCAAAGTACAGAGCGTCCTGACTTCCTGGTCGCCCCTCCCCCTCAAGAGGTTTTCTCCCCTCCCCCGGGTGAGTGAGGGGGATAATTGCATTGAGGTAAAAGAAGCTATTTAGGGAAAGAATTACCATTACAAACGCTTTTTATCTACACACAAAATAAGTGAAATAACCCTTCAAACAAACCTTATTAAATCCATAACCGTACATGCGATCGATACAGCGACTTCACCGTATAAAAGACAAGACCCTTGTGAACGCATCGATATGAAATTTATGTTGATAAACTTAAAAATGTGGCCATGTCAGCGATTTAGAAAAGAGTATCTTTGTGTGTCTTACTAACAAATTTTAAAAGCGCGTTATAATGAAGGCCTATGGGAAAAAATTTGGAACTCTTATCCTTTAGAAGCTCCAGCAACGAAAAGTAAAATGCGCATCACAAAACTGATCACATTGCCTGAAAGCAGACAAAAATACCTTCCATTTGATATATAAATTGTGTATGAGAAGTAGATCTTGTGGGCGTGAGAGCAATTTGTTCCCCCTTTTTTATAGATAATCCGAGTTTTTTCAAAACTCACACTCTAAAGGTCACATGACTCACTCTAGCAGCTTTCTATAGACAAGCAGTGTAATCGATAAAAATTTTTGAAAAAAATCACTAAACGTAAATTGCTTTTTCACAAAAACTATAAAAGATTTCAATCTGAAAAGTCATAGCCGGATAGCTGAATATTTTGTGACCGTGGTAAAGTTTGTTTGGTGTCTGTCAGTGAAAGTATGAAGGAGGAGATACATTTTGAATCACGTACGTTTTTAAGCAGGAATAAGCATGTTCTCAGTCCCATCGTTAGCTGAATGAGATGAACATTTTAAAAGTTGAATGGTCTCAATCGCTGAAAGTATGGCGAAGTTACGCAGAGCCAAAAAACGTACGGAATAAAGGATAAAATTAAAATTAAAATTAAGAATAATAAAAAACGAATAACAATACTGGGAATGCTTATTAAAGCATTCCCACTAATAATAAAAAACGAATAACAATACTGGGAATGCTTATTAAAGCATTCCCACTAACTAAGAAAAGGTACAATTTCTGGGGAAATTGTGTGACGTGTTCTTGCCTTCACCAATAATCCAGACTGGTGATGGTGCCCCTGTAGATGTAAATGTGATCCAACAGTGTGTCGATCCATTTCGATCCATTGCCCCTTAAAAAACTGCTTCATACAACAAAACTGCACCATCCTATTTGCCCCATTAAAAACGGGTTGCTATGGACGGGTTGCTATGGAGGGGTTGCTATGGAGGGGTTGCTATGGAGTGGTTGCTATGGTCTGGTTGCTATGGACTGATTGCTATGGACTGGTTGCTATGGACTGGTTGCTATGGTCTGGTTGCTCTAGACGGGTTGCTATGGACGGGTTGCTATGGACGGGTTGCTATGGACGGGTTGCTATGGACTGGTTGCTATGGTCTGGTTGCTAGGCTGGTCTGGTTGCTATGGACTGGTTGCTATGGAGGGGTTGCTATGGAGGGGTTGCTATGGAGTGGTTGCTATGGTCTGGTTGGTATGGAGTGGTTGCTATGGTCTGGTTGCTATGGTCTGGTTGCTTATTAAAGCATTCCCACTAACTAGAAAAGGTACAATTTCTGGGCAAATTGTGTGACGTGTTCTTGCCTTCACCAATAATCCAGACTGGTGATGGTGCCCCTGTAGATGTAAATGTGATCCAACAGTGTGTCGATCCATTTCGATCCATTGCCCCTTAAAAAACTGCTTCATCAAAACTGCACCATCCTATTTGCCCCATCAAAAACGGGTTGCTATGGAGGGGTTGCTATGGAGGGGTTGCTATGGAGGGGTTGCTATGGAGTGGTTGCTATGGTCTGGTTGCTATGGTCTGGTTGCTATGGACAGTTGCTATGGTCTGGTTGCTATAAGTCTGGTTGCTATGGACTGGTTGCTATGGACTGGTTGCTATGGTCTGGTTGCTCTAGACGGGTTGCTATGGACGGGTTGCTATGGACGGGTTGCTATGGACTGGTTGCTATGGACTGGTTGCTATGGACAGTTGCTATGTACTGGTTGCTATGGTCTGGTTGCTATGGACTGGTTGCTATGGAGGGGTTGCTATGGAGGGGTTGCTATGGAGGGGTTGCTATGGTCTGGTTGCTATGGAGTGGTTGCTATGGTCTGGTTGCTATGGTCTGGTTGGTATGGACAGTTGCTATGGTCTGGTTGCTATAGTCTGGTTGCTATGGACTAGTTGCTATGGTCTGGTTGCTATGGTCTGGTTGCTATGGTCTGGTTGCTATAGACGGGTTGCTATGGACGGGTTGCTATGGACATGTTGCTATGGACTGGTTGCTATGGACAGTTGCTATGTACTGGTTGCTATGGTCTGGTTGCTATGGACTGGTTGCTATGGAGTGGTTGCTATGGAGTGGTTGCTATGGAGTGGTTGCTATGGACAGTTTGCTATGGACAGTTTGCTATGGACAGGTTGCTATGGAGGGTTGCTATGGAGGGTTGCTATGGTCTGGTTGCTATGAATGGTTTCTATGGATGGTTGCTATATGCAGAGTATGCAGAAGTTACGCAGAGCCAAATACAGGCATACCCCGCTTTTAAGTACACACTAGGGTTTATTTACTAATGCTGGAAATCGCAATATCAGGCTCATATCCGCAGAAAAAAACAATAGGCTTCTAACCCCAGCTTGTTCAGTTAAGCCTCGTAATGAAACCTGGAAGCTCATTGGTTTGTGTGCAGAAGTGAGCCTTATATTGCGCTTTCCAGCTTTAGTAAATAAACCCCATTGTGTACTTAAAAGTGGGATATGCCTGAAAAACAGCCATATCACCTCACAGCTGTGTGGGAGGAGCTATAGAAAGCCCCTTAGCTGTGTGTGAGGAGACATCGTCTCCTAGGAAACCAATGTAAACACATGCAAACAGCCACTCTAAACAACCACTCAGATTCTGGCTTGGTTTTTTACTGTGCTTCTTCAAATGATTGTATTTTAAAAACTGTAAATCGCACAACGAATATCTTTATATTTTACGAATCACAAGACCCAGACCTTCAACCTGATGTATAGTATGTCTCTAAAATATTAAAATTGAAGGCACAGTCGCAGTTTACAAATTGCCTTGCAATATTCAGTTTTACATTTTTTTTCCTCCATTGACTTTCATTGAAATGATGGATGGCGTCCTCTGGACATCTGCTGCACTCCTATTATCTTTTCTCACGCTTAGTTAACGGAAAATGAGGGAGGCTGGGTCCGCAGGACCGCAGTGACACAAAGCACCTTACGAATGCACATGGATCACACAAGATCGCTATGAGAGCTTTGGCGACGGCGCGGTGGAGGCGGGGGGTGATACCTCCGCTGCCCACTTCCAGCCCCTGGCGGAGTATGGTATTGCACATGTTAAATACCAACTAAATCTGGAATCTCTGCATGTTTACCTCTTTGGTGATGCTAATCTGTTGTACCATTGTTGTAGGTCATGTGGACCAGTCTTCTTTTATGAATAAATAAACAATTAAAAAAAAAAAAAAGAAATGATGGATGGCGTGTGTTGCAAACAAATGTCTGTATCTTGAAAACCATTTGACCGATCGCTTAGCCGTCGACACGTGTAGTGTCAGCAGGGACAGCTGAACATTTTGATATAAGATTTGTGTAGGTCGGCTTGAAAATGAGGGAGTGGTCGCAGTTTACAAATCATGTAATGATTTTTCCGTTTTTGCCATTCTGTGCTCTAGCTCTCACCATTCATTCCTATGGGAAAATTTCACCGCAAATATGACGATATTTCGCGAACGATTTGGCGAAACATTCCACAAAGTAATAGCAACGCGATCGGGAACAATCCGCTCGTTTCGGTATATTACTCGTCTATGTAGTGTAAAAACTGTGGGAGGAGTTAGGGTGGTAAATTTGGCTATAAGAATAATAATAATAATATATATGTGAGGGGGCGTGGCCTGGCGCGCGATGAGGACGGCAGCACAGTGAGAGAGCTCCGCTGACCCAGGCAGCCGTACACAGCCCTACACCCTACCTACAGCATCCCAATGCCCGGGAAGAAGCTCTACAGCACCCCACGTACTCGTGCAAGCCGCGGATTAACATCTCACCCGGCGAGGAACATCACCGAGCTTTTTAAAAGCATTCCAGCGTCCCAGCATAGCGGCTTGCGATCCAAGATGGCGCCGCCGCACCACGAGGAGGATCTCAGCGAGGACTCCCAGTCTGCTACGGAGGACGTGGGCAGGGGTAAGAAGAAATCGGATCTTCCCCTGACCTTTGCTGACATGTCAGTGTTCGCTGCAGACATTAAGTCCACCTTCTCGGCAGCGATCACTGACCTGAAGTCAAATCTGCTTGTGCTCAATGATAAAATGGCGTCCGCAGAGGCGGCAGGGAAGCAGAGGGACAAGGCCATCCACAAGCTAGAAAGGAATTCGATGCATATCTGATAGAAATGAACAGACATATCGAAGATTTGGATAACAGGGGACGCAGGTGTAACGTGCGCGTGAGAGGGATCCCAGAATCAGTAGGACATGATCAAATAATACCGGCATTACAACGAGTCTTTAACAGCCTGCTTGAGAGGCAGGAAGACTCAGCCATAGACTTTGTGAGAGCACACAGGGCCCTCAGACCAAAGGGCCCAGACTCAGCACCACCCAGGGACATAATATGTTGCTTCCAGAGTTTTGCCTTGAAAGATGAGCTTATGCGTAAGGCAAGGAGAAATGACCACATTGCATTTAATGGAGAAACTATTATGCTATTCCAAGATCTCTCCCAAATCACACTTAAGAACAGGCGTGCCCTACGCCCTCTGCTGGAGAAACTACGAAATAAGGACATTCGTTACTCCTGGCGTTTTCCATTTGCTTTGACTGTCTCTCACAACGGACAGCAACATGTTCTCCGCACCCCTGCTGATTTGCCAGATTTCTGCGCAGCATTGGATTTGGAGCAGACGGATCTCCCTGACTGGTATGCCGAATTCCTGCAGCCTGCTCTGACCCAGAACCTCCCCAGGTCCCCTTGCTCCACACCTGAGAAGCGGCAAACTAAGAAACAAAGGCAGAGTCGCGCTGGAAGTTCCAAGGTGGGGACCCCGGGGCCTCGGCCTGCACCTGATGTGGACTTCGATGAGGACTAGTCCCTATCCAACATGACTTTCTGTTTTGTGCCGGACGACGCGAGTTGAGGAACATTCTCCTCTAGTCCTGGAAGGTTTTGCTGTTGGAGCCCTAAGCAGTGACTGGGAACATGTTAACGTCTCGAGTTTTGTTTTTGTTTTTTCTTTTGGAGCCCCAGGATGCTTTGTTTCCCACTCCGCCATACTGGACTGTCGAGACGGCTCCAACTGCCCAGGACTTACCCCTCCTTCAGCTTGCCCCTTTATTTATATATTTTCTTTTATTATTTTTAGGTTCTGTTGCTGAAAGGGGTTTTTTTTTTTTTTTTTTTTTACTCTGTTTTTGCCTTTTTATTCCCGACGCTCTTTTTTTAAGTACCCAGGTAGGGTTAACTAACTATACTGTCTGTCAGTCTGCAGGTCCAAGTGATTCGTTTGACCCCACGTGTGGACCTCGGACTCACAGTTGAAAGCTTTTTTATGTACGGCTGTCTATGTCGCAACTATTTTTTTTTCTCTCTCTCTACACTCGTGGATAGTAGTTTCGATCCTTAGCTAGATTGTGACACGAGTGGGCTGCCATAATCTGGTGCCTCCCCATATCCCCACAGAGTGGCCCGGTGATCCTGATTTTGGGACACAGGGTACACTACCTACACAGGGGGTATCAACTTCTGGGTGGGCTGGTCTCACTCGGGAGGGGTCCCCGTATCTCACTTTACCCTTTGCTGTTTTTTTACCGCACCCTTTTCCACCTATCTTTTAGTAGCCACCCCAATTTCCCCTTCCCATCCCTTCCATCCTACCCTCCTTTTTCTTTCTCTACCCCTCTCTCTCATTTTGCGGGCCCCTGGGCGGGGGGTCGGGGGGACGGGCGACAGACACCTGTATGCCGCTGTGTGTTTTATTTGTACTAACCTGCTTTTCTCTGGTTTTGGGACACTGAGGAGGGAACCTGAGTGTGAGGAGCTCTCTAAAGACATTGCAAGAAAAAGGTTTGCGTTGTTGTTTATTTTGTGCGTGGTGGGGACCAGCCCCACACTGTATAGATAGGAGACCCTATCGAAGTTAAGACCAATGTAAGGAGCATTCTTCCCACTGACCACCAATGTAAGGGACATTCTTCCCACTGACCCCCAATGTAAGGGACATTCTTCCCACTGACCACCAATGTAAGGGACATTCTTCCCACTGACCACCAATGTAAGTGACATTCTTCCCACTGACCACCAATGTAAGGGACATTCTTCCCACTGACCCCCAATGTAAGGGACATTCTTCCCACTGAATACCAATGTAAGGGACATTCTTCCCACTGAATTCCAATATAAGGAACATTCTTCCCACTGACCACCAATGTAAGGCACATTATTCCCACTGACCACCAATGTAAGGCACATTATTCCCACTGACCACCAATCTCATTGACTTCAATGTTAAAAAAAGCGACTAAAAGCTTAATATTTTAAAAAGTATAAATAGCACAAAAAAACTTGAAGAAGTCCCATCGTTAGCTAAATGAGATGAACATTTTAAAAGTTGAATGGTCTCAATCGCTGAAAGTATGGCGAAGTTACGCAGAGCCAAAAAACGTACGGAATAAAATTAATAAGAACTAGAAAATGCATTTCCTGAGGAAAATACGTGGGAATGCTGAATAGCTGAATTGCTAAGCCCGCACAAATGCCATTCACCATAACCACTATACTATCTTTAGGACATACAAGCAGTGTTCCTTCAGTACTTATAAAGCCTCTCTTTGATCATTAAAGGTTTTGTAAATGTAAAAGAATTTTCCCTAAATAGCTTCCTTTACCTTAGTGCAGTCCTCCTTTACTTACCTCATCCTTTGATTTTGATTTTAAATGTCCTTATTTCTTCTGAGAAATCCTCACTTCCTGTTCTTCTGTCTGTAACTCCACACAGTAGTGCAAGGCTTTTTCCCTGGTGTGGAGAAAGCCTCTTGAGGGGGGAAGGGGTGAGCAGGACGCCCACTAACACACAGCTCCTTTGTCTATCTGCAAAGTACAGAGCGTCCTGACTTCCTGGTCGCCCCTCCCCCTCAAGAGGTTTTCTCCCCTCCCCCGGGTGAGTGAGGGGGATAATTGCATTGAGGTAAAAGAAGCTATTTAGGGAAAGAATTACCATTACAAACGCTTTTTATCTACACACAAAATAAGTGAAATAACCCTTCAAACAAACCTTATTAAATCCATAACCGTACATGCGATCGATACAGCGACTTCACCGTATAAAAGACAAGACCCTTGTGAACGCATCGATATGAAATTTATGTTGATAAACTTAAAAATGTGGCCATGTCAGCGATTTAGAAAAGAGTATCTTTGTGTGTCTTACTAACAAATTTTAAAAGCGCGTTATAATGAAGGCCTATGGGAAAAAATTTGGAACTCTTATCCTTTAGAAGCTCCAGCAACGAAAAGTAAAATGCGCATCACAAAACTGATCACATTGCCTGAAAGCAGACAAAAATACCTTCCATTTGATATATAAATTGTGTATGAGAAGTAGATCTTGTGGGCGTGAGAGCAATTTGTTCCCCCTTTTTTATAGATAATCCGAGTTTTTTCAAAACTCACACTCTAAAGGTCACATGACTCACTCTAGCAGCTTTCTATAGACAAGCAGTGTAATCGATAAAAATTTTTGAAAAAAATCACTAAACGTAAATTGCTTTTTCACAAAAACTATAAAAGATTTCAATCTGAAAAGTCATAGCCGGATAGCTGAATATTTTGTGACCGTGGTAAAGTTTGTTTGGTGTCTGTCAGTGAAAGTATGAAGGAGGAGATACATTTTGAATCACGTACGTTTTTAAGCAGGAATAAGCATGTTCTCAGTCCCATCGTTAGCTGAATGAGATGAACATTTTAAAAGTTGAATGGTCTCAATCGCTGAAAGTATGGCGAAGTTACGCAGAGCCAAAAAACGTACGGAATAAAGGATAAAATTAAAATTAAAATTAAGAATAATAAAAAACGAATAACAATACTGGGAATGCTTATTAAAGCATTCCCACTAATAATAAAAAACGAATAACAATACTGGGAATGCTTATTAAAGCATTCCCACTAACTAGAAAAGGTACAATTTCTGGGGAAATTGTGTGACGTGTTCTTGCCTTCACCAATAATCCAGACTGGTGATGGTGCCCCTGTAGATGTAAATGTGATCCAACAGTGTGTCGATCCATTTCGATCCATTGCCCCTTAAAAAACTGCTTCATCAAAACTGCACCATCCTATTTGCCCCATTAAAAACGGGTTGCTATGGACGGGTTGCTATGGAGGGGTTGCTATGGAGGGGTTGCTATGGAGTGGTTGCTATGGTCTGGTTGCTATGGACTGATTGCTATGGACTGGTTGCTATGGACTGGTTGCTATGGTCTGGTTGCTCTAGACGGGTTGCTATGGACGGGTTGCTATGGACGGGTTGCTATGGACGGGTTGCTATGGACTGGTTGCTATGGTCTGGTTGCTATGGTCTGGTTGCTATGGACTGGTTGCTATGGAGGGGTTGCTATGGAGGGGTTGCTATGGAGTGGTTGCTATGGTCTGGTTGGTATGGAGTGGTTGCTATGGTCTGGTTGCTATGGTCTGGTTGCTTATTAAAGCATTCCCACTAACTAGAAAAGGTACAATTTCTGGGCAAATTGTGTGACGTGTTCTTGCCTTCACCAATAATCCAGACTGGTGATGGTGCCCCTGTAGATGTAAATGTGATCCAACAGTGTGTCGATCCATTTCGATCCATTGCCCCTTAAAAAACTGCTTCATCAAAACTGCACCATCCTATTTGCCCCATCAAAAACGGGTTGCTATGGAGGGGTTGCTATGGAGGGGTTGCTATGGAGGGGTTGCTATGGAGTGGTTGCTATGGTCTGGTTGCTATGGTCTGGTTGCTATGGACAGTTGCTATGGTCTGGTTGCTATAAGTCTGGTTGCTATGGACTGGTTGCTATGGACTGGTTGCTATGGTCTGGTTGCTCTAGACGGGTTGCTATGGACGGGTTGCTATGGACGGGTTGCTATGGACTGGTTGCTATGGACTGGTTGCTATGGACAGTTGCTATGTACTGGTTGCTATGGTCTGGTTGCTATGGACTGGTTGCTATGGAGGGGTTGCTATGGAGGGGTTGCTATGGAGGGGTTGCTATGGTCTGGTTGCTATGGAGTGGTTGCTATGGTCTGGTTGCTATGGTCTGGTTGGTATGGACAGTTGCTATGGTCTGGTTGCTATAGTCTGGTTGCTATGGACTAGTTGCTATGGTCTGGTTGCTATGGTCTGGTTGCTATGGTCTGGTTGCTATAGACGGGTTGCTATGGACGGGTTGCTATGGACATGTTGCTATGGACTGGTTGCTATGGACAGTTGCTATGTACTGGTTGCTATGGTCTGGTTGCTATGGACTGGTTGCTATGGAGTGGTTGCTATGGAGTGGTTGCTATGGAGTGGTTGCTATGGACAGTTTGCTATGGACAGTTTGCTATGGACAGGTTGCTATGGAGGGTTGCTATGGAGGGTTGCTATGGTCTGGTTGCTATGAATGGTTTCTATGGATGGTTGCTATATGCAGAGTATGCAGAAGTTACGCAGAGCCAAATACAGGCATACCCCGCTTTTAAGTACACACTAGGGTTTATTTACTAATGCTGGAAATCGCAATATCAGGCTCATATCCGCAGAAAAAAACAATAGGCTTCTAACCCCAGCTTGTTCAGTTAAGCCTCGTAATGAAACCTGGAAGCTCATTGGTTTGTGTGCAGAAGTGAGCCTTATATTGCGCTTTCCAGCTTTAGTAAATAAACCCCATTGTGTACTTAAAAGTGGGATATGCCTGAAAAACAGCCATATCACCTCACAGCTGTGTGGGAGGAGCTATAGAAAGCCCCTTAGCTGTGTGTGAGGAGACATCGTCTCCTAGGAAACCAATGTAAACACATGCAAACAGCCACTCTAAACAACCACTCAGATTCTGGCTTGGTTTTTTACTGTGCTTCTTCAAATGATTGTATTTTAAAAACTGTAAATCGCACAACGAATATCTTTATATTTTACGAATCACAAGACCCAGACCTTCAACCTGATGTATAGTATGTCTCTAAAATATTAAAATTGAAGGCACAGTCGCAGTTTACAAATTGCCTTGCAATATTCAGTTTTACATTTTTTTTCCTCCATTGACTTTCATTGAAATGATGGATGGCGTCCTCTGGACATCTGCTGCACTCCTATTATCTTTTCTCACGCTTAGTTAACGGAAAATGAGGGAGGCTGGGTCCGCAGGACCGCAGTGACACAAAGCACCTTACGAATGCACATGGATCACACAAGATCGCTATGAGAGCTTTGGCGACGGCGCGGTGGAGGCGGGGGGTGATACCTCCGCTGCCCACTTCCAGCCCCTGGCGGAGTATGGTATTGCACATGTTAAATACCAACTAAATCTGGAATCTCTGCATGTTTACCTCTTTGGTGATGCTAATCTGTTGTACCATTGTTGTAGGTCATGTGGACCAGTCTTCTTTTATGAATAAATAAACAATTAAAAAAAAAAAAAAGAAATGATGGATGGCGTGTGTTGCAAACAAATGTCTGTATCTTGAAAACCATTTGACCGATCGCTTAGCCGTCGACACGTGTAGTGTCAGCAGGGACAGCTGAACATTTTGATATAAGATTTGTGTAGGTCGGCTTGAAAATGAGGGAGTGGTCGCAGTTTACAAATCATGTAATGATTTTTCCGTTTTTGCCATTCTGTGCTCTAGCTCTCACCATTCATTCCTATGGGAAAATTTCACCGCAAATATGACGATATTTCGCGAACGATTTGGCGAAACATTCCACAAAGTAATAGCAACGCGATCGGGAACAATCCGCTCGTTTCGGTATATTACTCGTCTATGTAGTGTAAAAACTGTGGGAGGAGTTAGGGTGGTAAATTTGGCTATAAGAATAATAATAATAATATATATGTGAGGGGGCGTGGCCTGGCGCGCGATGAGGACGGCAGCACAGTGAGAGAGCTCCGCTGACCCAGGCAGCCGTACACAGCCCTACACCCTACCTACAGCATCCCAATGCCCGGGAAGAAGCTCTACAGCACCCCACGTACTCGTGCAAGCCGCGGATTAACATCTCACCCGGCGAGGAACATCACCGAGCTTTTTAAAAGCATTCCAGCGTCCCAGCATAGCGGCTTGCGATCCAAGATGGCGCCGCCGCACCACGAGGAGGATCTCAGCGAGGACTCCCAGTCTGCTACGGAGGACGTGGGCAGGGGTAAGAAGAAATCGGATCTTCCCCTGACCTTTGCTGACATGTCAGTGTTCGCTGCAGACATTAAGTCCACCTTCTCGGCAGCGATCACTGACCTGAAGTCAAATCTGCTTGTGCTCAATGATAAAATGGCGTCCGCAGAGGCGGCAGGGAAGCAGAGGGACAAGGCCATCCACAAGCTAGAAAGGAATTCGATGCATATCTGATAGAAATGAACAGACATATCGAAGATTTGGATAACAGGGGACGCAGGTGTAACGTGCGCGTGAGAGGGATCCCAGAATCAGTAGGACATGATCAAATAATACCGGCATTACAACGAGTCTTTAACAGCCTGCTTGAGAGGCAGGAAGACTCAGCCATAGACTTTGTGAGAGCACACAGGGCCCTCAGACCAAAGGGCCCAGACTCAGCACCACCCAGGGACATAATATGTTGCTTCCAGAGTTTTGCCTTGAAAGATGAGCTTATGCGTAAGGCAAGGAGAAATGACCACATTGCATTTAATGGAGAAACTATTATGCTATTCCAAGATCTCTCCCAAATCACACTTAAGAACAGGCGTGCCCTACGCCCTCTGCTGGAGAAACTACGAAATAAGGACATTCGTTACTCCTGGCGTTTTCCATTTGCTTTGACTGTCTCTCACAACGGACAGCAACATGTTCTCCGCACCCCTGCTGATTTGCCAGATTTCTGCGCAGCATTGGATTTGGAGCAGACGGATCTCCCTGACTGGTATGCCGAATTCCTGCAGCCTGCTCTGACCCAGAACCTCCCCAGGTCCCCTTGCTCCACACCTGAGAAGCGGCAAACTAAGAAACAAAGGCAGAGTCGCGCTGGAAGTTCCAAGGTGGGGACCCCGGGGCCTCGGCCTGCACCTGATGTGGACTTCGATGAGGACTAGTCCCTATCCAACATGACTTTCTGTTTTGTGCCGGACGACGCGAGTTGAGGAACATTCTCCTCTAGTCCTGGAAGGTTTTGCTGTTGGAGCCCTAAGCAGTGACTGGGAACATGTTAACGTCTCGAGTTTTGTTTTTGTTTTTTCTTTTGGAGCCCCAGGATGCTTTGTTTCCCACTCCGCCATACTGGACTGTCGAGACGGCTCCAACTGCCCAGGACTTACCCCTCCTTCAGCTTGCCCCTTTATTTATATATTTTCTTTTATTATTTTTAGGTTCTGTTGCTGAAAGGGGTTTTTTTTTTTTTTTTTTTTTACTCTGTTTTTGCCTTTTTATTCCCGACGCTCTTTTTTTAAGTACCCAGGTAGGGTTAACTAACTATACTGTCTGTCAGTCTGCAGGTCCAAGTGATTCGTTTGACCCCACGTGTGGACCTCGGACTCACAGTTGAAAGCTTTTTTATGTACGGCTGTCTATGTCGCAACTATTTTTTTTTCTCTCTCTCTACACTCGTGGATAGTAGTTTCGATCCTTAGCTAGATTGTGACACGAGTGGGCTGCCATAATCTGGTGCCTCCCCATATCCCCACAGAGTGGCCCGGTGATCCTGATTTTGGGACACAGGGTACACTACCTACACAGGGGGTATCAACTTCTGGGTGGGCTGGTCTCACTCGGGAGGGGTCCCCGTATCTCACTTTACCCTTTGCTGTTTTTTTACCGCACCCTTTTCCACCTATCTTTTAGTAGCCACCCCAATTTCCCCTTCCCATCCCTTCCATCCTACCCTCCTTTTTCTTTCTCTACCCCTCTCTCTCATTTTGCGGGCCCCTGGGCGGGGGGTCGGGGGGACGGGCGACAGACACCTGTATGCCGCTGTGTGTTTTATTTGTACTAACCTGCTTTTCTCTGGTTTTGGGACACTGAGGAGGGAACCTGAGTGTGAGGAGCTCTCTAAAGACATTGCAAGAAAAAGGTTTGCGTTGTTGTTTATTTTGTGCGTGGTGGGGACCAGCCCCACACTGTATAGATAGGAGACCCTATCGAAGTTAAGACCAATGTAAGGAGCATTCTTCCCACTGACCACCAATGTAAGGGACATTCTTCCCACTGACCCCCAATGTAAGGGACATTCTTCCCACTGACCACCAATGTAAGGGACATTCTTCCCACTGACCACCAATGTAAGTGACATTCTTCCCACTGACCACCAATGTAAGGGACATTCTTCCCACTGACCCCCAATGTAAGGGACATTCTTCCCACTGAATACCAATGTAAGGGACATTCTTCCCACTGAATTCCAATATAAGGAACATTCTTCCCACTGACCACCAATGTAAGGCACATTATTCCCACTGACCACCAATGTAAGGCACATTATTCCCACTGACCACCAATCTCATTGACTTCAATGTTAAAAAAAGCGACTAAAAGCTTAATATTTTAAAAAGTATAAATAGCACAAAAAAACTTGAAGAAGTCCCATCGTTAGCTAAATGAGATGAACATTTTAAAAGTTGAATGGTCTCAATCGCTGAAAGTATGGCGAAGTTACGCAGAGCCAAAAAACGTACGGAATAAAATTAATAAGAACTAGAAAATGCATTTCCTGAGGAAAATACGTGGGAATGCTGAATAGCTGAATTGCTAAGCCCGCACAAATGCCATTCACCATAACCACTATACTATCTTTAGGACATACAAGCAGTGTTCCTTCAGTACTTATAAAGCCTCTCTTTGATCATTAAAGGTTTTGTAAATGTAAAAGAATTTTCCCTAAATAGCTTCCTTTACCTTAGTGCAGTCCTCCTTTACTTACCTCATCCTTTGATTTTGATTTTAAATGTCCTTATTTCTTCTGAGAAATCCTCACTTCCTGTTCTTCTGTCTGTAACTCCACACAGTAGTGCAAGGCTTTTTCCCTGGTGTGGAGAAAGCCTCTTGAGGGGGGAAGGGGTGAGCAGGACGCCCACTAACACACAGCTCCTTTGTCTATCTGCAAAGTACAGAGCGTCCTGACTTCCTGGTCGCCCCTCCCCCTCAAGAGGTTTTCTCCCCTCCCCCGGGTGAGTGAGGGGGATAATTGCATTGAGGTAAAAGAAGCTATTTAGGGAAAGAATTACCATTACAAACGCTTTTTATCTACACACAAAATAAGTGAAATAACCCTTCAAACAAACCTTATTAAATCCATAACCGTACATGCGATCGATACAGCGACTTCACCGTATAAAAGACAAGACCCTTGTGAACGCATCGATATGAAATTTATGTTGATAAACTTAAAAATGTGGCCATGTCAGCGATTTAGAAAAGAGTATCTTTGTGTGTCTTACTAACAAATTTTAAAAGCGCGTTATAATGAAGGCCTATGGGAAAAAATTTGGAACTCTTATCCTTTAGAAGCTCCAGCAACGAAAAGTAAAATGCGCATCACAAAACTGATCACATTGCCTGAAAGCAGACAAAAATACCTTCCATTTGATATATAAATTGTGTATGAGAAGTAGATCTTGTGGGCGTGAGAGCAATTTGTTCCCCCTTTTTTATAGATAATCCGAGTTTTTTCAAAACTCACACTCTAAAGGTCACATGACTCACTCTAGCAGCTTTCTATAGACAAGCAGTGTAATCGATAAAAATTTTTGAAAAAAATCACTAAACGTAAATTGCTTTTTCACAAAAACTATAAAAGATTTCAATCTGAAAAGTCATAGCCGG
The DNA here is from genome assembly GCA_029574335.1 of Rana kukunoris. Taxonomy (NCBI): domain Eukaryota; kingdom Metazoa; phylum Chordata; class Amphibia; order Anura; family Ranidae; genus Rana; species Rana kukunoris. Next base: position 411,949,624 of record CM056050.1, read on the forward strand.
ATAGCTGAATATTTTGTGACCGTGGTAAAGTTTGTTTGGTGTCTGTCAGTGAAAGTATGAAGGAGGAGATACATTTTGAATCACGTACGTTTTTAAGCAGGAATAAGCATGTTCTCAGTCCCATCGTTAGCTGAATGAGATGAACATTTTAAAAGTTGAATGGTCTCAATCGCTGAAAGTATGGCGAAGTTACGCAGAGCCAAAAAACGTACGGAATAAAGGATAAAATTAAAATTAAAATTAAGAATAATAAAAAACGAATAACAATACTGGGAATGCTTATTAAAGCATTCCCACTAATAATAAAAAACGAATAACAATACTGGGAATGCTTATTAAAGCATTCCCACTAACTAGAAAAGGTACAATTTCTGGGGAAATTGTGTGACGTGTTCTTGCCTTCACCAATAATCCAGACTGGTGATGGTGCCCCTGTAGATGTAAATGTGATCCAACAGTGTGTCGATCCATTTCGATCCATTGCCCCTTAAAAAACTGCTTCATCAAAACTGCACCATCCTATTTGCCCCATTAAAAACGGGTTGCTATGGACGGGTTGCTATGGAGGGGTTGCTATGGAGGGGTTGCTATGGAGTGGTTGCTATGGTCTGGTTGCTATGGACTGATTGCTATGGACTGGTTGCTATGGACTGGTTGCTATGGTCTGGTTGCTCTAGACGGGTTGCTATGGACGGGTTGCTATGGACGGGTTGCTATGGACGGGTTGCTATGGACTGGTTGCTATGGTCTGGTTGCTATGGTCTGGTTGCTATGGACTGGTTGCTATGGAGGGGTTGCTATGGAGGGGTTGCTATGGAGTGGTTGCTATGGTCTGGTTGGTATGGAGTGGTTGCTATGGTCTGGTTGCTATGGTCTGGTTGCTTATTAAAGCATTCCCACTAACTAGAAAAGGTACAATTTCTGGGCAAATTGTGTGACGTGTTCTTGCCTTCACCAATAATCCAGACTGGTGATGGTGCCCCTGTAGATGTAAATGTGATCCAACAGTGTGTCGATCCATTTCGATCCATTGCCCCTTAAAAAACTGCTTCATCAAAACTGCACCATCCTATTTGCCCCATCAAAAACGGGTTGCTATGGAGGGGTTGCTATGGAGGGGTTGCTATGGAGGGGTTGCTATGGAGTGGTTGCTATGGTCTGGTTGCTATGGTCTGGTTGCTATGGACAGTTGCTATGGTCTGGTTGCTATAAGTCTGGTTGCTATGGACTGGTTGCTATGGACTGGTTGCTATGGTCTGGTTGCTCTAGACGGGTTGCTATGGACGGGTTGCTATGGACGGGTTGCTATGGACTGGTTGCTATGGACTGGTTGCTATGGACAGTTGCTATGTACTGGTTGCTATGGTCTGGTTGCTATGGACTGGTTGCTATGGAGGGGTTGCTATGGAGGGGTTGCTATGGAGGGGTTGCTATGGTCTGGTTGCTATGGAGTGGTTGCTATGGTCTGGTTGCTATGGTCTGGTTGGTATGGACAGTTGCTATGGTCTGGTTGCTATAGTCTGGTTGCTATGGACTAGTTGCTATGGTCTGGTTGCTATGGTCTGGTTGCTATGGTCTGGTTGCTATAGACGGGTTGCTATGGACGGGTTGCTATGGACATGTTGCTATGGACTGGTTGCTATGGACAGTTGCTATGTACTGGTTGCTATGGTCTGGTTGCTATGGACTGGTTGCTATGGAGTGGTTGCTATGGAGTGGTTGCTATGGAGTGGTTGCTATGGACAGTTTGCTATGGACAGTTTGCTATGGACAGGTTGCTATGGAGGGTTGCTATGGAGGGTTGCTATGGTCTGGTTGCTATGAATGGTTTCTATGGATGGTTGCTATATGCAGAGTATGCAGAAGTTACGCAGAGCCAAATACAGGCATACCCCGCTTTTAAGTACACACTAGGGTTTATTTACTAATGCTGGAAATCGCAATATCAGGCTCATATCCGCAGAAAAAAACAATAGGCTTCTAACCCCAGCTTGTTCAGTTAAGCCTCGTAATGAAACCTGGAAGCTCATTGGTTTGTGTGCAGAAGTGAGCCTTATATTGCGCTTTCCAGCTTTAGTAAATAAACCCCATTGTGTACTTAAAAGTGGGATATGCCTGAAAAACAGCCATATCACCTCACAGCTGTGTGGGAGGAGCTATAGAAAGCCCCTTAGCTGTGTGTGAGGAGACATCGTCTCCTAGGAAACCAATGTAAACACATGCAAACAGCCACTCTAAACAACCACTCAGATTCTGGCTTGGTTTTTTACTGTGCTTCTTCAAATGATTGTATTTTAAAAACTGTAAATCGCACAACGAATATCTTTATATTTTACGAATCACAAGACCCAGACCTTCAACCTGATGTATAGTATGTCTCTAAAATATTAAAATTGAAGGCACAGTCGCAGTTTACAAATTGCCTTGCAATATTCAGTTTTACATTTTTTTTCCTCCATTGACTTTCATTGAAATGATGGATGGCGTCCTCTGGACATCTGCTGCACTCCTATTATCTTTTCTCACGCTTAGTTAACGGAAAATGAGGGAGGCTGGGTCCGCAGGACCGCAGTGACACAAAGCACCTTACGAATGCACATGGATCACACAAGATCGCTATGAGAGCTTTGGCGACGGCGCGGTGGAGGCGGGGGGTGATACCTCCGCTGCCCACTTCCAGCCCCTGGCGGAGTATGGTATTGCACATGTTAAATACCAACTAAATCTGGAATCTCTGCATGTTTACCTCTTTGGTGATGCTAATCTGTTGTACCATTGTTGTAGGTCATGTGGACCAGTCTTCTTTTATGAATAAATAAACAATTAAAAAAAAAAAAAGAAATGATGGATGGCGTGTGTTGCAAACAAATGTCTGTATCTTGAAAACCATTTGACCGATCGCTTAGCCGTCGACACGTGTAGTGTCAGCAGGGACAGCTGAACATTTTGATATAAGATTTGTGTAGGTCGGCTTGAAAATGAGGGAGTGGTCGCAGTTTACAAATCATGTAATGATTTTTCCGTTTTTGCCATTCTGTGCTCTAGCTCTCACCATTCATTCCTATGGGAAAATTTCACCGCAAATATGACGATATTTCGCGAACGATTTGGCGAAACATTCCACAAAGTAATAGCAACGCGATCGGGAACAATCCGCTCGTTTCGGTATATTACTCGTCTATGTAGTGTAAAAACTGTGGGAGGAGTTAGGGTGGTAAATTTGGCTATAAGAATAATAATAATAATATATATGTGAGGGGGCGTGGCCTGGCGCGCGATGAGGACGGCAGCACAGTGAGAGAGCTCCGCTGACCCAGGCAGCCGTACACAGCCCTACACCCTACCTACAGCATCCCAATGCCCGGGAAGAAGCTCTACAGCACCCCACGTACTCGTGCAAGCCGCGGATTAACATCTCACCCGGCGAGGAACATCACCGAGCTTTTTAAAAGCATTCCAGCGTCCCAGCATAGCGGCTTGCGATCCAAGATGGCGCCGCCGCACCACGAGGAGGATCTCAGCGAGGACTCCCAGTCTGCTACGGAGGACGTGGGCAGGGGTAAGAAGAAATCGGATCTTCCCCTGACCTTTGCTGACATGTCAGTGTTCGCTGCAGACATTAAGTCCACCTTCTCGGCAGCGATCACTGACCTGAAGTCAAATCTGCTTGTGCTCAATGATAAAATGGCGTCCGCAGAGGCGGCAGGGAAGCAGAGGGACAAGGCCATCCACAAGCTAGAAAGGAATTCGATGCATATCTGATAGAAATGAACAGACATATCGAAGATTTGGATAACAGGGGACGCAGGTGTAACGTGCGCGTGAGAGGGATCCCAGAATCAGTAGGACATGATCAAATAATACCGGCATTACAACGAGTCTTTAACAGCCTGCTTGAGAGGCAGGAAGACTCAGCCATAGACTTTGTGAGAGCACACAGGGCCCTCAGACCAAAGGGCCCAGACTCAGCACCACCCAGGGACATAATATGTTGCTTCCAGAGTTTTGCCTTGAAAGATGAGCTTATGCGTAAGGCAAGGAGAAATGACCACATTGCATTTAATGGAGAAACTATTATGCTATTCCAAGATCTCTCCCAAATCACACTTAAGAACAGGCGTGCGTCCAGCCCTCTGCTGGAGAAACTACGAAATAAGGACATTCGTTACTCCTGGCGTTTTCCATTTGCTTTGACTGTCTCTCACAACGGACAGCAACATGTTCTCCGCACCCCTGCTGATTTGCCAGATTTCTGCGCAGCATTGGATTTGGAGCAGACGGATCTCCCTGACTGGTATGCCGAATTCCTGCAGCCTGCTCTGACCCAGAACCTCCCCAGGTCCCCTTGCTCCACACCTGAGAAGCGGCAAACTAAGAAACAAAGGCAGAGTCGCGCTGGAAGTTCCAAGGTGGGGACCCCGGGGCCTCGGCCTGCACCTGATGTGGACTTCGATGAGGACTAGTCCCTATCCAACATGACTTTCTGTTTTGTGCCGGACGACGCGAGTTGAGGAACATTCTCCTCTAGTCCTGGAAGGTTTTGCTGTTGGAGCCCTAAGCAGTGACTGGGAACATGTTAACGTCTCGAGTTTTGTTTTTGTTTTTTCTTTTGGAGCCCCAGGATGCTTTGTTTCCCACTCCGCCATACTGGACTGTCGAGACGGCTCCAACTGCCCAGGACTTACCCCTCCTTCAGCTTGCCCCTTTATTTATATATTTTCTTTTATTATTTTTAGGTTCTGTTGCTGAAAGGGGTTTTTTTTTTTTTTTTTTTACTCTGTTTTTGCCTTTTTATTCCCGACGCTCTTTTTTTAAGTACCCAGGTAGGGTTAACTAACTATACTGTCTGTCAGTCTGCAGGTCCAAGTGATTCGTTTGACCCCACGTGTGGACCTCGGACTCACAGTTGAAAGCTTTTTTATGTACGGCTGTCTATGTCGCAACTATTTTTTTTTTCTCTCTCTCTACACTCGTGGATAGTAGTTTCGATCCTTAGCTAGATTGTGACACGAGTGGGCTGCCATAATCTGGTGCCTCCCCATATCCCCACAGAGTGGCCCGGTGATCCTGATTTTGGGACACAGGGTACACTACCTACACAGGGGGTATCAACTTCTGGGTGGGCTGGTCTCACTCGGGAGGGGTCCCCGTATCTCACTTTACCCTTTGCTGTTTTTTTACCGCACCCTTTTCCACCTATCTTTTAGTAGCCACCCCAATTTCCCCTTCCCATCCCTTCCATCCTACCCTCCTTTTTCTTTCTCTACCCCTCTCTCTCATTTTGCGGGCCCCTGGGCGGGGGGTCGGGGGGACGGGCGACAGACACCTGTATGCCGCTGTGTGTTTTATTTGCACTAACCTGCTTTTGTCTGACCTTAATATTGCAGTTGTCCGCCTCGAGCATCTCCTCCTGTACCGTACCGATGGCCTACTCCTCCTTAGGACGGGCACCGTCGGTGATCTCACACAACATCAGGGGCTTGAATATCCCGGAAAGGCGCTCCACACTCCTACGTGAACTCAAAAAAGGTAGGCCCCACTTTGCATTCATTCAAGAAACGCACTTTAAGACTCAACATGCACCCAGACTGACTGACGCTTATTTCACCAGGGCCTTCCATGCCACCAATAACGACTCCAAGTCCAAAGGGGTGTCCATCTTGGTGAGCAGGGACGCCCCCTTTCAGCTGCTGGAACAGAAAAATGACCCTAACGGTAGTTTTATATTTCTGAAGGGGAAATACGGGACCACCCCAGTGACGCTAGTAAACGTTTACTTCCCAAACAAAGCTCATGTCACGTTTTGTAATCAGCTTTCTACGGAATTGCAGGGCTTCGCCACGGGCTGCATTATCCTGGGCGGAGACTTTAACCTCCCACTTAATCCCCTGTTAGACACTTCAAACGGTAGGTCCTGTATCACATATAGAATACTTAAAAAAATTAAAGGTGCTCTCCAAGCGCTGCATTGCGTGGCGTTTCCTCAATCCAGAGGGTCGTGACTTCACCCACTATTCGGTCCCCCATGCCAGACACGCTAGACTGGACTACATTTTTATCTCCCAGAGGAATTTATCCTCAGTGGTGGCAGCTCACATAGGCATCCAATCGATCTCGGATCACGCTCCCACCTCGCTGAGCCTAAACCTCCTATCCGCCCCCCCTAAACAACCGACGTGGAGACTTAACGCATCTTTGCTGACTGACCCGGAACTCCTGGCCTCCCTCACCTCTTCGCTGAAGGAATTCTTCACCCACAATTCTACTCCTGACATGGACCCCCTTATAATTTGGGAGGCGCACAAATGTACAATTAGGGGAGAATTAATCAGGATGGGTTCAAAACGTAAGAAAGACAGAGACAGAGAAATCTCCAAATTGACAACATTGATCCACTCTTTGGAATCTCTGCATAAACACTCACTTTCGGTGCAGTCAGCCGGTGAGTTGCTGGAGGCCAGGAAGGAATTGAAACACATCTTCGACTTAGGTCGAGGCGTATGTTGTTCTTTAAAACAAAAATGTATTATGAGTCAGGCAATAAGTCAGACAAACTTTTGGCCAGGGCGCTGAGGGAACACACTTATGCCAATGACATTGCTGGAATCAGGGGAAGTGGGGGATCAGTGGACGCGACCACTGAGGCAATAGCTGCCCACTTCCACGAATATTATACCAAACTTTATGACTTGCCCCCCCAGCATAGACCCAGAGGTGTGCGTGGTGATAGAAACCAAATAATACAGGACTACCTGACCAATAGTGGACTGCCCGGCCTGACAGACATAGACGAATCACTTCTGGAAGCTCCAATAACCTCTGGAGAAATTGCCCAAGTGATTAAACTTCTGAAAAACGGGAAGAGCCCAGGTCCGGATGGCTACACAGCCATCTACTACAAAACCTGTACCGACATACTAGCCACACCGCTTGCTGCTGCCTTGAACTCCATGTCCTCACCTAGGGACGTCCCACCGGATTTTCTGTCAGCCCACGTTGCGCTGATCCCCAAACCCGGCAAAGACCCCTCGGACTGCGCCAGTTATAGGCCCATCTCCCTTCCTAACATAGACGCAAACATTTTTGCAAAAATTCTCGCGATGCGTTTGAGCCCACTGCTGCCGGGTCTGATAGGCCTGGAGCAGGTGGGCTTCGTCCCGGGTAAAGAGGCAAAGGATAATGTCACCAAAGCCCTGCTTCTCATTCAGTCAGCGCAGATCGGGAATATCGAAGGCCTTCTCCTGTTCACAGACGCGGAGAAGGCCTTTGACAGAGTGGCGTGGGATCTCTTGAGAGCAAACACGTCGGAATGGGCCCGCGTATGCTCTCGTGGATTTTCGCCTTGTATCACAGTCCCACGGCGAAACTAAAAATTAATGGAACGCTGTCTGAGGCCGTACATAACAAAAACGGCAACCAGACAGGGCTGCCCCCTCTCCCCACTGCTGTTCATCCTGGCCCTTGAGCCCTTTATCAGAACTGTGAAACTGAACACGGCAAATAGTGGGGTTCGGGGTGGGGAGCGGTGAGTTCAAGGTCGCAGCATACGCGGACGACCTCCTTTTCTTTTTATCCAACCCCACAGTCAGTATCCCCAGTCTTTTGATGGAATTCACTTTATATGGATACATATCCAACCTAAAAATCAACTACTCCAAATCTGAGGCCATGAACCTCACAGTACCCCCTGAGCAATTAACTCAAATTAAAGCGGACTCCAGCTTTAGATGGGATGATCGCACAATCAAATACCTTGGCACTTACCTAACGCCGCACTTGCGGGATATTTTTGACCTAAATTCCCCCCCCCCTACTAAAGTGTTGCACGGTTGACATTGAGCGGTGGCAATTGGGTCGCTTCTCTTGGTTCGGGCGGGAGTCAATAGTCAAAATGGTCATCTTACCCAGACTCCTGTATCTCCTGAGGACGTTACCCATAAGTATTCCGGCACGTTTCTTCCAGATGCTAAACTCTGTTATACGGAGGTTCATCTGGAACTGGCGTAAACCTAGTATCAAACTGACTTGGCAGACTAGACCCAAAGAAATGGGTGGGATTGGGTTGCCAAATTTCAAATACTATTACTACGCGTCCCACCTAGCTAGGGTGATTGATTGGCACTGCCATAGACAATCGAAAGATTGGGTGACCTTAGAGGAAACCCTCTACGCAAAAACGCTGAGGTTCTCTCCTTGGACCCCGAATTCTGACAACTCCACTACTTCAATCACGCACCCACTCACAAGTTGCACGTTGGAAATAATGCGCCGAATTGCTGATCGAGGTACGATCACCACCCCCACCAAGCCCACTGACTCCCTTAAAGGACAATGCTGACTTCCCTCCTGGAGTTGGCAACGCTCTGTTCCAACCGGCACATGGTGATAACCCCTTGCTCGCAGGAGACTGTTTCGCAGGGAACAAGTTTAAAGACTTCTTAACGCTGAGGGACGGTGGTGATCTTCCACGACTGAAATGGTGGTCATACTTTCAACTACGTAGTTACATAACCAGACAAGGACGCATACAGTATTTTCACAGACGTGCCTGGACGGCACACCACGTCGGTCTCATATGCCTGGTTGCAGCTGGCTGATGCTGGTAGAGTGGACGGGTACAGGAGGAGATGGTCGGCAGAGCTAGGGATGGAGCTTACGGACAAACAATGGAGGTATGCCTGCATATTAGCACACAAAAGTTCTATGAGTGCAATAGTCCAGGAGACGGGATACAAGCTGCTGACACACTGGTATAACACGCCTGACAAACTCCATACGTGGAACCCTCAATTGCCTTCATTGTGCTGGAGATGCCAGACAGAAAGGGGCACTCTGCTCCACATTTGGTGGAGGTGCTCGTTGATTACTCCCTTTTGGGACAAAATTATTAATCTGATCAAAAAAATAACGGAGACCAGTCTAGTGCTGGACGCAGCTTGTTGCCTGTTGCATGTCAACCATCTGGCACTCACGGGATACAGTCACTCGCTAACCAAGCACTTGATTAATGCAGCGAGGTCTTTGGTCCCCATTCACTGGAGGTCGTCCAGGGTGCCCGCCTCGCCGATTGCTATGGACTGGTTGCTATGGACTGGCTGCTATGGACTGGTTGCTATGGAGGGTTGCTATGGTCTGGTTGCTATGGATGGTTTCTATGGACTGGATGCTATGGATGGTTGCTATATGCAGAGTATGCAGAAGTTACAAAGAGCCAAATACAGGCATACCCCGCTTTTAAGTACACAATGGGGTTTATTTACTAACGCTGGAAATCGCAATATCAGGCTCACTTCTGCAGAAAAAACAATAAACTTCTAACCCCAGCTTGTTCAGTTAAGCCTGGAAATAAAACCTGGAAGCTCATTGGTTTGTGTGCAGAAGTGAGCCTTATATTACGCTTTCCAGCTTTAGTAAATAAACCCCATTGTGTACTTAAAAGTGGGATATGCCTGAAAAACAGCCATATCACCTCACAGCTGTGTGGGAGGAGCTATAGAAAGCCCCTTAGCTGTTTGTGAGGAGATATTGTCCTCGTCGTCTCCTAGGAAACCAATGTAAACACATGCAAACAGCCACTCTAAACAGAAACTCAGATTCTGGCTTGTTTTTAATACTGTGCTTCTTCAAATGATTGTATTTTAAAAACTATAAATCGCACAGTGAATATCTTTATATGTTACGAATCACAAGACCCAGACCTTCAATCTGATGTACAGTATGTCTCTAAAATATTAAAATTGAAGGCACAGTCGCAGTTTACAAATTGCCTTGCAATATTCAGTTTTCAATTTTTTTTCCTCCATTGACTTTCATTGAAATGATGGATGGCGTGTGTTGCAAACAAATGTCTGTATCTTGAAAACTAATTGACCGATCGCTTAGCCGTCGACACGTGTAGTGGCAGCAGGGACAGCTGAACATTTTGATATAAGATTTGTGTAGATCAGCCTGAAAATGAGGGAGTGGTCGCAGTTTGGAAATCATGTAATGATTTTTCAGTTTTTGACAATCTACATTCTAAGCTTCACCATTCATTCCTATGGGAAAATTTCGCCGCAAAAATTACGATTTTTGGCGAAACGTTCCACAAAGTAATAGCCCACTATTCGGGAACAATCCGCAAATTTTGATATATTACTCGTCTATGTAGCGTAAAAACTGTGGGAGGAGTTAGGGTGGTAAATTTGGCTATAAGAATAATAATAACTAGAAAAGGTACAATTTCTGGGGAAATACTCCAGACTGGAGACGGTGCCCCTGGAGATGTAAATGTGATCCAACAATGTTGTCTATCCATTGCTCCATTAAAAACTGCTCCATCAAAAACTATACCATCAAAACTGCACCCATCCTATTTGCCCCTTCAAAAACTGGTTGCTATGGACTGGTTGCTATGGACAGTTGGTATGGTCTGGTTGCTATAGACAGATGCTATGGAGGGGTTGCTATGGAATGGTTGCTATAGACGGTTGCTATGGACGATTTCTATGGACTGGTTGCTATGGACAGTTGCTATATTCTGGTTGCCATGGACTGGTTGCTATATTCTGGTTGCTATGGACTGGTTGCTATATTCTGGTTGCTATATTCTGGTTGCTATGGACTGGTTGCTATATTCTGGTTGCTATGGTCTGGTAGCTATGGTCTGGTTGCTATGGACATTTGCTATATTCTGGTTGCTATGGACTGGTTGCTATGGAGGGTTGCTTTGAACTGGTTGCTATGGACTAGTTGCTATGGACTGGTTGCTATGGACTGTTGCTATGGACGGTTGCTATGGAGTGGTTGCTATGTTTTTTTTGCTATGGTCTGGTTGCTATGGAGGGTTGCTATGGTCTGGTTGCTATGGACGGTTTCTATGGACTGGATGCTATATGCAGAGTATGCAGAAGTTACGCAAAGCCAACTAAAACATAGCAATATCACCTCACAGCTGTGTGGGAGGAGCTATATATATAGGTCCATGTATGTCAGGTAGGTCTATGTATGTCTGGTAGGTGAGGTCAGTGTATGTCAGGTAGGTGAGGTCAGTGTATGTCAGGTAGGTGAGGTCAGTGTATGTCAGGTAGGTGAGTTCAGTGTATGTCAGGTAGGTGAAGTCAGCGTATGTTAGGTAGTTCCAACAGCAATCAAAGCTTGTACAGGGGACTCCAGTTTGACAACCAAAAACTCCAAGTCAGTCACATTATGATGATATTGCTTTTCAACATTCTTGAAATGGTTTCTGACATACAAGGCGACACCTCCGCCACTTTTACTTGCAATGTCAGGAGGTTCGTGTATGAGAGGTGTTTGTTGCATTTGAACAGGTTGTAGCCCTCCAGCTGGAGACTTTCAGCAACAGAAAAGCCTGAGAGATGAGTTTCAGTGAACCATAAAACATCTCCAAGTATCAACTCGTGGTGAGATTTGATATCGTCAATGTGAGCTGGTAATCCTTCCGTGTTGTGATGGATAATTGTTAATGTATGTCAGGTAGGTGAAGTCAGCGTATGTTAGGTAGGTCCAACAGCAATCAAAGCTTGTACAGGGGACTCCAGTTTGACAACCAAAAACTCCAAGTCAGTCACATTATGATGATATTGCTTTTCAACATTCTTGAAATGGTTTCTGACATACAAGGCGACACCTCCGCCACTTTTACTTGCAATGTCAGGAGGTTCGTGTATGAGAGGTGTCTGTTGCATTTGAACAGGTTGTAGCCCTCCAGCTGGAGACTTTCAGCAACAGAAAAGCCTGAGAGATGAGTTTCAGTGAACCATAAAACATCTCCAAGTATCAACTCGTGGTGAGATTTGATATCGTCAATGTGAGCTGGTAATCCTTCCGTGTTGTGATGGATAATTGTTAATGTTTGTTGTTTGTCTCTTGTCTGTAGAAACTTTAATAGGGGTATAACACTTTCCAGTGATGCATTCTTTATTGAGTCAAGGGAGGCTGTGATTTCAGGATCAGCAAAGATCTTCCCCTCATCAAAGTCGGTAATATGCAGTCCTCGCAGTGTAGTCGTTCTACTCAGAGCAACATAGGCCATTCCCGGTTGGAAGATGGAGACCACTGCCAACGGTATCGACATCCCCTGACACTTATGAATTGTACATGCAAAAGCCAACTTCACCCCTGCCTGCGAACAACTCCTTTCTGTCTCAGGTTTTCCTCTACCCTTTCTATGTACACCAAGTTGTCAGCATCACAAGACGACTCGTTACGATATCTCTGTCCTGCATTTTTACCGTAGTAAACAGCATTCTCAGTCTGGATGATTATTCTTGCAATCTTGCCAAATCAAGGCCGACATCAATGTTTCTTGTGATCATGATAACCTTCAGCTGCTTGCCGTGTGTCAATCAGATTGTCTTTGTATCCTTTAAAAGGTTGGCGTTGCCTAAGCATCGCTCCTGCTTTTAGGGTCTTTTGTGTAATCGTCTGCATCTATGTTGGTGACGTTGGAATGCACAACAGACACATTATGTTTGTGAACCTTTTTGTTGGTGGCAAAGATGTGCAGCACATCATTAGGGCAGTGGGTGGGATCTGTCAAAGCTTGAGCAAGCAGAGCTTAAGGTGTCAGTCTTCTGCTTGACTCTGATTCTATTCAAAAGCTCAGCAAATTAAATGTCATCCTTCTGACGCATGTCAGCGTGATCATCTAAAAGTAGTCTTTCCAGACGTCATTGGTATTTTCCTCAAACACGCAGAGTGGTAAAAGTCTCCTACTGCTAGTACTCACATACCACCAAAAGGTTTCTTACTGCCTTTGATTTGCTGTAATCTCCAGTTGATGTAGGCAAACAGGGGCTTTGAAATCATTGACACCTCGTCAATAACAATGATCTCCGCATTTGACAGCTGTGCCCTCACTTCATCTATGAGATTTCCGAGTCCTTGGTAGGGTGGCTTCAAGTTTCTTAGCAACTTCAATAGAGAATGCAAAGTGTTGCCTGAAATGTTGGCTGTTACTGTAAATGCAGTTAGTAAAACACTGGGCATGGATATGTCTGCTTCCTCACGTAGTCTGGTAAATTTAGAGAGTATCTTTGTTGTTTCAGCATAGATGCACTTTATCACGTGTGATTTGCCTGTCCCTACGCCACCAGTGACAAAGTAATAAGAATGGGTCAAGGATTTAGGCCACGCAGACGGTTAGTGCAAAGTCACAAACGGAGTAAAAAGGACACATTTGTGGGGCCTTCACATTAAGCGCAATCCCACCTGTTTGTCACGTGTATACTCCGGAACATCATCTTGTTCATTCTCATGAAGTGGCTCCCCTTCTTTGGGTTCCTCTATACATTCCAACTCAGCTTCTGGGGCAAAGGTGTTCCAAGCATCTTCAACAGGGCCGTTGTTCCACAATTTTGTTATGTTGTTAGAACTTCTTTTGGTTGCTGGTAACAGACACCGCTCGGAAGCTTCTTCTCCTGGTAAACTCACACAAGCGCCTTTATAAAAATTCTGGTGTGTTGGGACATTTTTAGTTTTCAGTGATGACTCTGAACGGTGTGGGGGAGGTAGAGTTTAAGCAGTCGGCCTCGTAGTTCTCGGGGTCCTTCTTCTCTGAGAAGCGTGCATACCTGATGATTGCAGGGTTCCCTCTCGAGCGTTTTTTAATCATTCCCATGTCATTCAATAGTCTGACTATAATGTAATGGGATGCAAAGTCTGCCAGACACATGGACTCAAACTCTGGTGTTTCGGATCTGGCTCTCTGTATTTGTCGACAAAACTCGTCATCCCCACATTAAGAGAATCGGCTGGTTTGTTCTGCAATGCGCTGAGCGGGAGACTCATTTTCAGTGCGTTGTCACCAGTTGGCAAGACATCATTTTCAGGTTGCACGTACGGGCCACAGACTCCTGGGCGCTGACCTCTCTGTGTTTTGAGTAAGCCTGAAGAACTTCTTTCATTTTTTCTCGTTCTGTCTCAGTTTTTTTTTTTAGATGGTCACTCATCTCGCGTTCTGGCTTGGATATATAGGACAACATGTACATGATGCAACCATACTCATCAAGAATGTACTGGATGTCATGTTGGCATTCCAGGCCGTCAGCAAATGTGGATTGACATCACGCTTCATTAGAATCACGCTTGAGGAGGTCAATGCCTCAATGTACGTGACATGTCTTCAAGCTGCACTTTTGGGTTATTAAGCAAATCCCATACTGTTTGTTTTTGGCTGCTTCTTGTGGTTTCATTGCACAATCTTCTTGTTCTTCTGCCATCGGTTAAGTTATCTTTATTTTTCTAATAGGGGTGGCTTTGGAAATCCAAATCTGCATATTTTGTTACCTTTCTTGCACCATTTTGAATGATATCTGCTGTGCATTTGAAGTTACGTTACAAATCTGTGAAGAAAGGCCTGTTTGGCTTGTATGTCCGCCAGCTCCATGTTAGCGATGGATGATTTGTGTCCTGCTTTTAAATGTGAATCACAGTTGTGACAAATCCATTCTTTGGTCCTTTCATCTGGTACGGTGCATTGTTCAGGGCCTTGACAGTTGCACACATGAATATATTTCCCTGTCAAACAGGCAGCAACAATGTGTAGATTCTTCTCGTAATTGCTGTGAATGCAATGTTTCACTTGGTTAGGGAAAAGGGTGCATTCATGGAAAGTGGATATCTTATGGGTTATTCGTATGTGTTATTCGTAAATCTGCATGAGTGTAACACTTAATTTTCATGTAACTCATGCAATGTTGCAAGTGACGTTTTCTGAAAGCAGGAACATTATGATATTTTTTTTGTGATGAAATCGGCATTTGACGCATATCTTCTGGTGATGTATTGCTTCTGTTTCAACTTGAAATTGGCATATGACGCATATCTTATGGTGATGTATTGCTTCCGTTTCAAGTTAAAATCGGCATTTGTCGCACATCGGACAGACATCTTACACGATCCATCTGCCCCATATCACTCAAATGTTTAAAAATGTATAACAGCTTTTCCTTTTTCAGTGGCAGGAAGTCCATCCTTATTTCGACTATGAGTCCATATCTCCCAGACTTGTCTCTGAACAATGCAATGCAATATATGGCGTTACTCATGCTGGGAGGTAAATCCATCTCTCAGTAACCGCACGGAGGATTGCCATAAGCCGGAATTCGATCAAGTGAGAAGACGGTTCCATCACCCCATCACCAATTGCTCTTCATCCCTGTTGGGGTAGTTACGTCTGGTGAGTGGGGACCCATGGGGGGAGCACTACTTCACTGGAATTGATGAGCGGCAACTGAATCACTTTAATTTTCTTTCTATTTCAATGGTTTTTGGATTTATACCAGCTGATCTGGTAATTGTTGCACGTGTGAACACGTCATCAGATCCTGTTTGCTGAGGACTAGTGCCTGCATAGACTCCTTAGAGCATTGATGTGTATTGGGATTTATTTTCATCTATCTCCCATATATGCTCATACAGGTTTATATCTGAATCACTTTTATGTAACAGATCTAGCTGAGATTAGTGGTTTCTTACTTTGATATCTATCTTTGGAATCATTATTGTAAATAAATGATAAATCATAATTCATGTATTACAGGAGATGGGAGATTACTGATAATTCATGTTTGTCTTGAGATATTACAAGTTGGCTGAATAAGCGGGGACACATCCTTTTAAGAGGTGATAAATGCATCTACTCCTAGACATTTCATTGTCTGTAGAGGTGTTAATCCAGGTCTGCTCCAAGGACATTTCATTGTGTGATAACACGGTTTAAAGCGCATCAATGCCCATGTGTCGGAGACAGACCGTCTTGTCTAAAGATGTGGATTGAAGGGCAACTCATTGTGGAATGATGTTTTTGTTTGAATGTCATTATCTTTCACACTGGGGCAGTGGGTGCATCGGCAGTAAAGCGCTGCTATTTTTTGCACTGCTAGCAGAGGCGCTTTTCCAGCGGTATAGCCATGCTGTCCCATTGAAATCAATGGGGAGGACCGGTATAAACCGGTATAAACACTGCTCCTTCACCGCTCCAAAGATGCGGCTAGCATGACTTTTTCCCGCTCCAGTCCTCGGGGTTTCACACTGGAGACACAGTTTAGGGTCGGTTTGCAGGCGCTATTTTAAGCGCAATAGCGCCTGCAAACCACTCCAGTGTGAAAGGGGTCTAATTGTTTAACAATTGTGTTGTGAATTCATTTGTGAAAGCTAGTAAAAAAAACAAATGCCAGTAATTTAACTTGATGGTAAATAAAAATGCATTTACATCTAGCAGAAAAGCTAATTACCTCAACACAATGTAGGTTGTTGCTTCCACTTAATTTTACCTGACATTGTCATAACTTAAAAAGCTTGATGCAAACTGGTTTTTTTTGCGTTTTATTTTGTTGAGCCAACCTTCATTTCCACTATGCTGCTGTGGGGCTCTGGATCCCAAAAGCATGGGTCTGAAAGGTCTGTTTAGTCCAGCGTATCTTTGCCGCTTTAGTTCTCTTTCCTTTACATGGCATGATGCTATCTGTTGGAGGAGATATAATTCCCTTCAGAGCTGTGAAGAAGAAGCTATAATGCTATAATTTTCCTCAGAGCTGTGTGAGACTAGATATAATTTGCCTCAGTTGTGTGGGAAGCCAGAAATAACCTCACAGCTGTGTGGGAGGAGCAGAAATCCCCTTACAGCTGTGTGTGAGTAGTTTTTTTTACCTCAGCCTCTCTTAGGAAACCAATGTAAACATATGCAAGCCCTCTAAGCAGAGACACTTGTTTAAAAACTTGTCCTTCTTCAAACGATTGTATTTTAAAAACTATAAATCGTACAGCGAATATCTTTATATTGTGTGAATCACAAGACCTAGACCTACAATTTGATGTATAGTATGTCTCTGAAAAAAATATTGAAGGCACAGTTGCAGTTTACAAATTGCATTTAAAATGTTAGGTTTCTAGACTTTAATTTCATTGGAAGTCAATGGAGGTCAATTGATGGCGTAGGTTGCAAACAAATAGTCATATTGTGAAAACGAGTTGGACGATCGCTTAGCCGTGGACACGTGTAGTGGCAGCAGGGATACGTTTGGCTGAACTACCCCATCAAAACTGCACCATCCTGTTTGCCCCATCAAAAACTGGTTGCAATTGAGGTTTGTTATGGACTGGTTGCTATGGACTGGTTACTATGGACTGATTGCTATGGACTGGTTGCTATGTCACATGACACACTGTAAAAGGTCTCCATAGACAAGCAGTGTAATCGATAACATTTTCTGAAAAAATCACTAAACGTAAATTGCTTTTTCACAAAAACTATAAAAGATTTCAATCTGAAAAGTAATAGCCGGATAGCTGAATATTTTGTGACCGTGGTAAAGTTTATTTGGTGTCCTTAAATAGCTTCCTTTAGTCCTCCTTTACTTACCTCATCCTTTGATTTTGCTTTTAAATGTCCTTATTTCTTCTGAGAAACCCTCACTTCCTGTTCTTCTGTCTGTAACTCCACACAGTAATGCAAGGCTTTTTCCCTGGTGTGGAGAAAGCCTCTTGAGGTTGGGAGGGAGTGAGCAGGACGCCCACTAACACACAGCTCCTTTCTCTTCTCTGCAAAGTAGAGAGGATCCTGGTCGCCCCTCCCCCCTCAAGAGGTTTTCTCCACAGCAGGTGTGTGAGGGGGAATATTGCACTGAGAGAGAATTACCATTACAAACGCCTTTTAATTCACACACCAAATGAGATACCGAACCCTTCAAACAAACCTTAATAAATCCACAACCGTACATGCGATCGATACAGCGACTTCACCGTATAAAAGACAACGCATCAATTGTGAACGCATCAATATGAAATTTATGTTGATAAACTTCAGCGATTTAGAAAAGAGTGTAATTGTGTGTCTTACTAACAAATTTTAAAAGCGCGTTATAATGAAGGCCTATGGGAGAAATATTGGAACTCTTGTCCTTTAGAAGCTCCAGCAACGAAAAGTAAAATGCGCATCACAAAACTGATCACATTGCCTTCAAGCAGACAAAAATACCTTCCATTTGATATATAAATTGTGTATGACAAGTAGATCTTGTGGGCGTGAGAGCAATTTGTTCCCCCTTTTTTATAGATAATCCGAGTTTTTTCAAAACTCACACTCTAAAGGTCACATGACTCACTCTAGCAGCACAATAAGCTTCTAACCCCAGCAGCTTGTTCAGTTAAGCCTGGTAATAAAACCTGGAAGCTCATTGGTTTGTGTGCAGAAGTGAGCCTTATATTGCGCTTTCCAGCTTTAGTAAATAAACCCCATTGTGTACTTAAAAGTGCCTATAAAACAGAGCCATATCACCTCACAGCTGTGTGGGAGGAGCTATAGAAAGCCCCTTAGCTGTGTGTGAGGAGATATCGTCTCCTAGCAAACCAATGTAAACACATGCAAACTGCCACTCTAAAACAGATTCTGTCTTGTTTTTAATACTGTGCTTCTTCAAATGATTGTATTTTTAAAACTATAAATCGCACAGTAAATATCTTTATATTTTACGAATCACAAGACCCAGATCTTCAATCTGATGTATAGTATGTCTCTAAAATATTAAAATTGAAGGCACAGTCGCAGTTTACAAATTGCCTTGCAATATTCAGTTTTCAATTTTTTTTCCTCCATTGGCTTTTATTGAAATGATGGATGGCGTGTGTTGCAAACAAATGTCTGTATCTTGAAAACCATTTGACCAATCGCTTAGCCGTCGAGTGACAGCAGGGACAGCTGAACATTTGTATATAAGATTTGTGTAGGTCGGCCTGAAAATGAGGGAGTGGTCGCAGTTTGGAAATCATGTAATGATTTTTCCGTTTTTGACATTCTACACTGTAAACTTCACCATTCATTCCTATGGGAAAATTTTGCCACAAATATGAGGATATTTCGCAAACAATTTGGCGAAACGTTCCACAAAGTAATAGCAACGCGATCGGGAACAATCCGCTCGTTTCGGTATATTACTCGTCTATGTAGCGTAAAAACTGTGGGAGGAGTTAGGGTGGTAAATTTGGCTATAAAAATAATAATAATAATAACTAGAAAAGGTACAATTTCTGGGGAAATTGTGTGACGTGTTCTTGCCTTCACCAGTACTCCTGACTGGAGATGGTGCCCCTGGAGATGTAAATGTGATCCAACAATGTGTCTATCCATTGCTCCATTAAAAACTGCTCCATCAAAAACTACCCCATCAAAACTGCACCATCCTATTTGCCCCATCAAAAACGGGTTGCCATAGCAACGGGTTGCTATGGAGGGTTTGCTTTGGAGGGGTTGCTATGGAGGGGTTGCTATGGACGGGTTGCTATGGACAGTTGCTATAGTCTGGTTGGTATGTACTGGTTGCTATGGTCTGGTTTCTATGGACAGGTTGCTATGGACGGTTTCTATGGACTGGATGCTATGGATGGTTGCTATATGCAGAGTATGCAGAAGTTACGCAGAGCCAAATTTCATTGTCATAAGTTGCAAAAAAAGTTGCAAATAAGTTGACTTAGGGCGCAAAAAAAATGCTATGGACAGTTGCTATAGTCTGGTTGCTATATACTGGTTGCTATGGTCTGGTTTCTATGGACTGGTTGCTATGGAGTAGTTGCTATGGACAGGTTGCTATGGACATAATTAATTTTTTTTTAATAGCATTTTTTTGTTTGCAACTTATGTCAACTCTTTTAATAGCATTTTTTTGGCTGGAAATCGCAATATCAGGCTCACTTCTGCAGAAAAACAATAAGCTTCTAACCCCAGCTTGTTCAGTTAAGCCTGGTAATAAAACCTGGAAGCTCATTGGTTTGTGTGCAGAAGTGAGCCTTATATTGCGCTTTCCAGCTTTAGTAAATAAACCCCATTGTCTACTTAAAAGTGGGATATGCCTGAAAAACAGAGCCATATCACCTCACAGCTGTGTGGAAGGAGCTATAGAAAGCCCCTTAGCTGTGTGTGAGGAGATATTGTCCTCATCGTCTCCTAGGAAACCAATGTAAACACATGCAAACAGCCACTCTAAACAGATACTCAGATTCTGGCTTGGATCGACACACTGTTGGATCACATTTACATCTACAGGGGCACCATCACCAGTCTGGAGTATTGGTGAAGGCAAGAACACGTCACACAATTTCCCCAGAAATTGTACCTTTTCTAGTTTTTTATAGCATTTTTTTTGCGCCTTAAGTCAAATTTAATTTTTTTTTAATAGGATTTTTTTGTTTGCAACTTATGTCAACTCTTTTAATAGCATTTTTTTGTTTGCAACTTATGTCAATTTTTTTTTAATAGCATTTTTTTGCAACTTTAATAGCCTCTTGAGGGGGAGGGAGTGAGCAGGACGGCCACTAACACACAACTCCTTTCTCTATCTGCAAAGTAGATAGTGGTCGCCCTTCCCCCCTCAAGAGGTTTTCTCCCCCGAGGTGAGTACGGAGGGATATTGCACTGAGGTAAAGGAAGCTATTTAGGGAAACAAATACCATTACAAACGCCTTTAATTCACACACCAAATGAGATACCGAACCCTTCAAACAAACCTTAAAAAATCCACAACCCTACATGCGATCGATACAGCGATACAGCGACTTCACCGTTTTGCGTGAGAGCCCCTTTTTTCACAGATAATACGATTTTTTTCAATACTTACACTCTTAAAGATTACATGACACACTCGCCCGCATGACATTTTAAGCGGTAAAAAGCATGTTCTCATTGACTTCAATGTTAAAAAAAGCGACTAAAAGCTTAATATTTTAAACAGTATATTTATAGTACAAAAAAACTTGAAGAAGTCTCCATCGAATGAGATGAACATTTTAAAAGTTGAATGGTCTCAATCGCTGAAAGTATGCCAAAGTTACGCAGAGCCAAAAAAACGTACGAATAATAAAACGCCTTCAATTCAAACACCAAATGAGATACCGATCAAACAAACCTTAATAAATCCACAACCATACATGCGATCGATATGCAGCCTCTAAGCAGAGACCAGAGATTTTTGCCCTTTTTGAACTTGTCCTTCTTCATCGTTATTGTATTTTAAAAACTATAAATCATACAGTGAATATCTTTATATTGTGTGAATCACAAGACCCAGACCAGTATGTGTCGAAAATATTAAAATTGAAAGCGAACTCGCAGTTTAAATATTGCCTTTCAAATTTTAGGTGTCTTGACTGTAATTTCAATGGAAGTCAATGTAGTTCAATGGATAGCGTGGGTTGCAAACAAATGGTCGTATTTTCAAAACGCTTATGACTATCGCTTAATTGTGGACACGTGTAGTGGCAGCAGGGATAACTGAACGTTTTGTTTAGGTCATCTTGAAAATGAGGGAGTGGTCGCAGTTTAGAAATCATGTCCTGATTTTTCATTGTTTACCTTTTATTCCTATGGGAAAATTTCACTGCAAAAACGACGATATTTTGATCTATGTAGTGTAAAAACTGTGGGAGGAGTTAGGGTGGCAAATTTGGCTATTATAATAATAATAATATATATGTGAGCTATGCAAGAACACTTTCTGGGGAAATTGTGTGATGTGTTCTTGCCTCCACCAATACTCCTGACTGGAGACAGTGCCCATGGAGATGTAAATGTGATCCTACGTGTGTCAATCCATTTTGACCCATTGTCCAATCAAAAACTACCCACTACTACTACTATCAAAACTGGACTGGTTGCTATGGACTGGTTGCTATGGACTGGCTGCTATATGGACTGGTTGCATTGGATGGTTTCTATGGACTGGTTGCAATGGACTGGTTGCTATGGACTGGTTCCTATGAACTGGTTGTTATGGACTGGTTGCAATGGACTGTTGCTATGGATGGTTGCTATGGAGGGTTGCTATGGACTGGTTGCTATGGAGAGTTGCTATGGACTGGTTGCTATGGACTGGTTGCTATGGACTGTTTTCTATGGATGGTTGCTATGGATAGTTGCTATGGACGGGTTGCTATGAAGGGTTGATTTGGACTGGGTGCTATGGACTGGTTGCTATGGACTGTTTTCTATGGATGGTTGCTATGGACAGTTGCTATGGACTGGTTGCTTTGGATGGTTTCTATGGACTGGTTGCTTTGGAGGGTTGCTATGGACTGGTTGCTATGAAAGGGTTGCTATGGAAGGTTGCTATGGACTGGTTGCTATGGACTGGTTTATATTGACGGTTGCTATGGACTGGTTGCTATGGAGAGTTGATATGGACTAGTTGTTATAATCTGGTTTCTATGGACTGGTTGCTATGGACTGGTTGCTATGGACTGGTTGCTATGGACTGGTTGCTATGGATTGGTTGCTATGGATGGTTGATATGGATTGATTGCTATCGATTGGTTGCAAAGGATTGGTTGCTATGGGTAGTTGCTATATGCAGAGTATGCTAGTATGCAGATGTTACGCAGTGCCAAAAATAGCCAAATTCCCTCAGCCTTGTGTGGGAGGAAGGAGCCAGAATCCCCTCACAGCTGTGTGTGAGGTGGTGTTATTTAACTCAGCGCCCTCTCTAAGCACAGACCAGAAATTCTGGCTGATTTTGAAAACGTGTCCTTCTTCAGACAATTGTATTTTAAAAACTATAAATCGTACAGCGAATATCTTTATATTGTGTAAATCACAAGACCCAGACCTACATTTTGATGTATAGTATGTCTCTGAAATAGTAAAATTGAAGGCACAGTCGCAGTTTATATATTGCCTTTAAAATTTTAGGGGTTTTCACTGTAATTTCAATGGAAGTCAATGGAGGCAATGGATGGCGTGGGTTGAAAACAAATGGTGGTTTGTGAAAACGCTTAGGACTATCGCTTAGCCGTGGCAGCAGGGATAGCTCGTCTTATGAAGTGTAAAAACTGTGAGTAAGGGTGGCAAATTTGCCAGTACGATTTATAGTTTTTAAAATACAATTTTCTAAAGAAGGACACGTTTTCAAAATCAGCCAGAATTTCTGGTCTGTGCTTAGAGAGGGCGCTGAGTTAAATAACACCACCTTACACACAGCTGTGAGGGGATTCTGGCTCCTCCCTCCCACACAAGGCTGAGGGAATTTGGCTATTTTTGGCTCTGCGTAACATCTGCATACTAGCATACTCTGCATATAGCAACTACCCATAGCAACCTTCCATAGCAACCCTTTCATAGCAACCAGTCCATAGCAACCCTCCAAAGCAACCAGTCCATAGAAACCATCCAAAGCAACCAGTCCATAGCAACTGTCCATAGCAACCAGACCATAGCAACCAGTCCAAATCAACCCTTCATAGCAACCCGTCCATAGCAACTATCCATAGAAAACAGTCCATAGCAACCAGTCCATAGAAACCAGTCCATAGCAACCCTCCATAGCAACCAGTCCATGGTTTCTATGGACTGGATGCTATGGAGGGTTGTTATGGATGGTTGCTATGGACTGGCTGTTATCGACTGGTTGCTTTGGATGGTTGCTATGGACTGGTTGCTATGGACTAGTTGCTATGGAGGGTTGCTATGGATGGTTGCTATGGACTGGCTGCTATGGACTGGCTGCTATGGACTGGCTGCTATGGACTGGCTGCTATGGATAGTTTTTATGGACTGATTGACTCGTTAGCTAGCCTATGATTAAGTTTCATGAAGGGAGAGCCTTCTCTTACGCCGTCTTATGTTAGTTGCATATTTACGCTGGGCGCTAGGGGGCGCTTCTGTAGATTTCCACGTCAAATAAGCTAGATATGCCGATCCACGAACGTACTTGCGCCCGGCGTATCAATATACGCTTTTTACGTAAGGCGTACGACCGGCGTAAAGTTACGTCGGAACAGCCGTCGAATTTTACGCCGTTTGTGTAAGTCGTACGAAATAAAGGGACTTTACCCATTGCATGATTGTTTGGAATACATTGCACTTTAGTGGATGCAATATATTGTCCACATCAAGTATCTAATAATTTTATTATTTAAATAACTTTTAATTAATAATTGATTATTGTAGTGAAAAGCTATCACTTTTCACTTTGGTTATTGGTCACATTATTTTGGATATACGTATATATATTTTTATATCAACAGTGGTAAATAAAGGGAAGGGTAGAAAAATATGTGAATATATCCTGTGATGAAAAAAGTTTACAAACAAATGCATTATTTATACATCCCCATTGCAGGGGGTGAATGTAGAGATAAATGTCCACTGATAATAAGGCTGATTATGGTGTAATCTTAAAATAGTAAAAACAGTTTGAAAAAATAAAATCATCCAACAGTGAAATCCAAAGAATTATCTGGGGCAGATTGGCCGCTTACCAGATCTGGTGGACCTCTGTTACGGAGGAAGTGGCTCACAGGGGTCTTCGTTGTTTAAGCTATGGAATGTGGCGCATCCGTCTGTCCTTTGAACTCCAGGGGCTGCAAAGGACTCTTCAGGTAATCTCAGTTCTCCCGGGGATGGCGTGGTATGCAGATGTGTTTAGAGGAATAAAAAAGGCAATCATGAAGACCTCTCTATGGCAAAGCAGACATCAAAGTTTAAAAGCTGATTTTTACATAGAACAGTCTTTTAAAAGGGGAATAAAAAATCTTTCCAGAATCGGCTATGCCGGTTAGCTGGGACGTGGTGAAGTGGTGACGTCAGTTGCTTCACCCGACGCTGCGTTTCTTCTCAAACAGGCTTCGACAGGGAAAGGAGTCAGTGAATCAGAAAAAGCCTCTGCCACTCTTCCTGAACAATAACATTTATCCATCGATGTTTTGTTTGTTGCTGATGATCAGATAAAAAGTTGGGAGTCAGAATATGTGTTTGGTAAAGCGGAACTACAATTTTGCCAGGAACTTACATATGAAACTGGAAACAAATGCGAGAGGCTACTTGCCAGGGCGGTCCGGAATTACAGACTCAAAACGTTCCTCGGGACAAAGGAGAACTCTACCTACTCAGGACTTACTATTCCTCTCTGGAGGACCCCCAGCGACTTCCCCTGGAAGTTGATAGATGAACAATGGGAGACAGGAAGATGACATTGGTAAACCTGTATCCCCCAACACCCACCAAGCTACATTCCTTAAGAGACACATAGAAAAACGTATGCGATAGCTCTGAGACTTAAAAAAAAAATCCTCTGTAACGTCCTCTACCACGCGGGACACGCGTAAACGTATTGGCACGACCCCACACTCTACAACAACTGGTCGACGCCTGTCATCTTTTTCCACTTGGGGAACGAGACTACTATCGATCAAAGACACTTCAATTGGGTCAATCACTGTTACGTCGGGAAGTAAACCCCGGGGCGTTCTTATCAAGCTCGACAAGCGTCATTTTTCCGTCGGGTCATAAGTCACCAAATCCCACAGGAGTTTAGATATTCCCTGTACAACCTGCACACTCCTGCGGGAGTTCGATACCTATGGACAACTCTCAAACTTAAAGATCAACTTTGCCAAATCCCACATAGTGAGGCGTCTCAAAGACAGTTTTAATCTAAAATGGACTGACACAGCTTTTACTTTTTACTCTTTTATTCTGCTGTAAAGTAGTTGGAACATCTAACATCTACCATACATGTTTGATGCCTTCATGATCTCTGCAGACAATTAGTTAATTAGTTCATCTTCATCCGTAATTGGAGAGTTATACATTTGTTTTTTTTATGGAATATAAACATAAGTGTGTTATTTTCCAGCATCGCATTTTAGTTATATCTGGTCTTTATTTCATTTTTTGTTATGCATTGTATATTATCACTTATATCGTGTTGAGATTACTCAAGAATAGATTTAGAGGACAGTGAAGAAGAAGCCACTGATGTCCTAAAAAACACTGCTGCACAGTTTGCACAACCCATGGTGGTGGGGAATCAGGGTTCCCAAACCAATTCAAAGCTGCTTCCATCAGTGCCTGGACGGATTGCTATCATCGAAGGAAAAATATATTCCCAAGTTTATCAAGACATTTTGCAGGAGAACTGTCCACCAGCTCAACAGAAGATGGATGTTACAACAGGACGACCCAAAGCATAGAAGCAACCAACAGACAATAACAACCCGCCTTCTGGAGCGTCCCAGTCAGAGTACTGACCTCAACCATTAAGATTGATTAAGATCAAAAGATGCTGTGGCATGACCTCAATAAAGCTATTCACACACCAGACATCCCAAGAATAAACTTAAACAGTGCTACACTTCTGATCTACAACTATAGAAAATGTTTGGTTGCTGCCAAAGGCGGTTTAACCAATTATTAAATTCAAGCGTTCACATTCTTTTTCCACCTGGACAGTGAATGTTTACTTGATCAATAAAAACATGTTAACATTTAATGCCTTTTGTGTTATTAGTTTAGACAGACTGTGATTGTCTATTGTGTTGACTTATATGAACATCAGATCAGATTTTTTGGCCACTTTGTGCAGAAATCCATATCATTCCAAAAGGGTTCACATACTTTTTATTTTTATTTTTGCAACTGTAGATAGAGATATATATTTAGAAAGATACAAAAGCTAGATATATAATGAGTGGGCTTGAAAACTGCAAGCAAATGATCTGTGTAGCAGTGAAACTGCTTACTTTAGATGTAAGATAGTTGCAGTATAGCAGAAAGACATTGTTTCGCAATTTGCTTAATTAGGCACAAGTTTGCCATGGTTCTATGGTAAACGGTGTACATTAAATCTAAATAACATTTAGACCTACAAATTGATGTCTTGCTCACTTTTGATATCAAAACATGTTTTTTTTAACTGTTTTTTTTTTTAATTCTGTTAAATTAAGCTATATGACTTAAGTTTAAACTACCTCGCAACCAATGAGTTTTTATCTCATTGCCATATTACAATATGTTAATGTATTTCAAATCTAATGTATCTAGGGAGAGTTATAATCATGAAACCAGGTTGGTTTACCATAGGGATGGTATTATTAAGCTATTTACGGTAATGCGAGTAAAATCCAACTAATGGCTACTCTGAACATCCAAGGATAAGGATAAATGAGAGACCAATGATGGGGTCACTATTACTTCCACTAGACCCCCACTTACGTCTATGTTGCCACTGTCACCAATGATTGTCACAATTCCTTCCACTGACACCAAATTAATCAACTATTTATCTGAATGATACATATGTTTAACAATGTACAATGTAGCCACACATCATTGTCAGTTTAACGATTACTGTCCATTAGTGGTGTAATTAAAAATAAGTCCTATCATTGGTGTCAGTTGTAATAAATATGTTAGGTGTTAGTGAAAAGAATAATGAGCAAACATTGATCTCAGTAGGCGGAATTGTGACACAGTGGAAGGAGTAGTACCCCATTGTCAGTGGAAGGAATAGTCCCTAGTGGAAGGAATAGTGGGAGGAATAGTGAGCCGATATTGATGTCAGCAGAAAGAATTGTGATGCATCATTCGTTTTATTATGGAAGCCATTAGTCTGTCTGTGGAAAGAATAGCGAGCGAACATTGTGATGCATTATTCGTTTTAGTGGTAGAAATATAGTACTCCAGAAGAAGAAATATTTTAAGAATAAATTAATGTTTAACATAACTTGCATTATACTCGCATTATCTTAAATAGCGCGTGATTGGTTTAAAGATAGTTTCATAATTCTAAATATAGTAGAGTTTCAAATAAGACAGTTAGTATGGCAGGTAAATGGTAAATTTAACTACTTTCACAAAAGAAGTAGTTAAATTACGCATTGAGATTGTTGATATCGTTGCATTATGCAGACCGTTTGACAATTTCAGCATTGCCGTAGTTTTTTGTAGTGCTTTAGGAAAACAAGATAGATATATTAGATAGGTTAAGTTATTGTAGTGCTAGTGTTTTAACATAACATAAATATGTTTAAACTACATGTAATACAGTTTCATTTCCTTAAAATAGCTGAGTTAGTTGCTGTTCAGAGATAACTGACTTGCGTTTAGCACAGGTTTAAATATCGTTTCATTACAGGTTTGGATATAGCAAAACACGGTTTACATTACATATGAATGAATTACAGAATTATTTTTAAACTTTCAGAGAGAAAACATAGTAGCGGCACAGATTTCGAAGATTGAGTAGCTGATTTGGACGTCGTTAAATGTAACATCCTAATGAGGATGTAAGATTGCAGTATCTCAAAATACTAGCTGAAGGGAAGTATGTGCAGGTGAGGGAGAGGAATGTGGAGGGTCTAACATGGGGCACTATGTACAGGAGAAGAGTGCAAAGGGTATGGCAAAAGGCACAATGTACAGGAGAGGAGTGTGGAGGAGGGTATGACAGTAAGCACTATGTATAGGAGAGGAGTGTGGAGGGTATGACAGTGAGCAGTATGTACAGGAGAGGAGTGTGGAGGGTATGACAGTGGGCACTATGTACAGGAGAGGAGTGTGGAGTGGGCAGTATGTACAGGAGAGGAATGTGAACGCTATGATAGTGGGCACTATGTACAGGAGAGGAGTGTGGAGGGTATGACAGTGGGCACTATGTACAGGAGAGGAGTGTGGAGGGTATGATAGTGGTCACTATGTACAGGAGAGGAGTGTGGAGGGCATGACAGTGAGCACTATGTATAGGAGAGAAGTGTGGAGGGTATGACAGTAAGCACTATGTACAGGAGTGGAAGGATGTTTAGGGACTGCGTAGTGGTTAAGCGGGTCATACATGGATTGAAATTACACCAATTATGCAGAGACCAGCCATAGTTGATCTATGTATGGGCTAGCTGGTTTTACACAAGTCAATCTATTAATCGACTTGAGTACAACCAGCCTGTTATTCCCAAAACAATCAGTGCTGCCAGCTATAGTTAGCAACACTGATCATTGTACTCACAGGCAGAACACAATAACACTACAGAAGTGATTCCCCCATCTACAGGTCAGCAGGTGAGAGGGTGTGTAAGGACAGGCTGGGGAGAGATACCTGTCAGTGGCTGGGTAGGCACTGGCTAGTATCAGAGCCAGATACACACAGGTTACATACGTCGCGATCGTTAGAGCGAGAGCAATAATTCTAACACTAGACCTCCTCTGTAACTCTAAACATGTAACCTAAAAAAAATTTAAAGCATCGCTTAGGATACCAAAAAAAATCGTTGTAATCAACTTTCTTTTTAGATCAAACTTCTGTGTGTAAATGCAAGAAATGTAACCACTTAAAGTCCAACACTTGTTTAAGTTAAAAAGCAATATTTTTTGCATATATATTTTAGCAGAGACAGAAATGGCAATTGCTGCAATATTTTATGTAACACTGCATTTGCCTACTTCATCCCGGTCTCGGCTACATGTGAATTGAGTTTGGTGGTCTCAGCCCGGCTCCCGGTGGGGTGTGCTATGCAAGGTATGCCTGTGCTTAGTACGCCCACCCCCCCCCCCCCCACAAAAACCACCACACTTGCACGCACACGAAATTGGTTTAAAACACATGCACTTTGGCCATGCGGTCTCTTAAAATAAAAGAGAGGCGAAGGACCTACGGGGCTGGCTGGGTGGGCTAGGCCCCCTCACTCCCTCATAGGGGGAGTCCCTCTGCCCCATTGGGGTCCCGTTGGGCCCCAGTTGGGCTCCCAAGAGGAGCAGGTAGGGCGGGGTGAGTGGGAGGCCCCCCTTCACACCCGCCATTGCCACCAGGGGCATGGAGAAGGATGGCGATTGCCTCCGGGGGGAGGGTCTGCCTACTCCCAACTCCTGCAGTCCGGCTCCTCTCTCTCGAGTTCACGCACAAAAATACACTTTAAAAAAAAAAAAAAAAAAAAAAACAAATGATGATTTTTTTTCTCAGTCTGCTGCAGTGTGTCAGCTTGTATTTATAATGGCCGCTCTTTATAGCTTCTCACAGGCTGTGCAAGCAGGCCCGTATCTCCGGAACCATAAATAATAGGTCTTCAACTGCCAACCCCCCCAAATGTGGGGTTTATGTGACCTCTGGGCCCCCGAAGTCAATCTTTTTTTTTTTAAGATTTGTTTTTTTTTTGGGCACCCTCTGGCGGGTGTCACCCGGTTTTCGGGCCGCACCCCCATAGCAACGACACAGGCTCTGGGCATGTCAGCAAAAAAATTAAAATAAAAATAAAATGTAAAAAAAAAAAAATAATTTCGGGATGGTGTCACCCCTCTAAGGGTGTCACCCGGGTGCGGGCCGCACCCCCCGCACCCCCCTAGCAACGCCTCTGGTCCACTGAATATTATCCACTGGTATTACTGAAGTAATAATCGTTGGTGTCAGTGGAAGGAACACCCCACCGTTTGGGCGAAGTGTCTTATTTAAATGTAAATAGCTATAGAACACCCCTTTCGGGAGATCATATTTTGTTTGGAGCTCCGAAAATGTCTGCAGCCTACGGGACCTTTAGTCCACTAAGTGGCCAAAAGTCTAATTCCCCTGAGGCCCAGGGCTATCTTGTAATTTACGGTTACAAATGAAGGAGTTTAGCAGGGAGGACTTAGATTTAAGAGCCTTCTCCCGGGCCAGTTTAGTCAACTTAGTCAACTAAGTGGCCAAAAGGCAATTATTCCCGTGATGCCCAGGAGCTATCTTGTAATTTAGGGTTACAAATGAAGGAGTTTAGCAGGGAGGACTTAGATTTAAGAGCCTTCTCCCGGGCCAGTTTGCGCCATAGCCCACGATAGGCCTGGGTCCATTTCCACGTCCGCATCCGCACAGAAGACTATTTGGGTGAGTTGGTGCCAACCACGTTTTCTCTATTTCCGTCCACTTGTTGTATGACCTCTGGGGAAACAACCTGAAGAAACACAAAAGCTAAGCAGGGGCCTTCGGGGAAAGGTGTCTTTAAGGCAAGGAGAGGGAAAAAAAAGAGCTTGATGTTGGTATATTGTCCAGATCTTCCATGTATGCATGTCACGGAATCGGAGCCGGTGATCAGAGTTCTGTAACTGAGTGCGGTGTAGTCTCCTGAATATCCTCTTCAGCGGTTTCCACTCTGTCAGCGAGGTGCCTTAGGCCCATTGTTTAAGTGAATTACATTGTAATCCATCAATGGTGTAAACAGAAGGAATAGTGGAATACTAGTGAGATAACATTGCTGCCTATAATGGTAAACCATTTTGGTGTTGAAGGAATTGTTGGTGTTGAAGGTATTGTAGTAATTTCCTATTGTCAATTCAAAAATTCATTGGCGTTATAAAAGGAATTGTGATTACGGCTTACATAAAGTCACAATAACAGTGCGAGTCATTGTTTCAAACTCATAACATTTAGTGATATGAAACAATTAACCTTTTTAAAGTTTACATTAGGATTTGTATACTCATTTCAGCATAGCCATATCAGACATATTAGTAAAATATCATTGACAGTGAGACTGCATCGTTTTAGCATTAATTGCTGAGTTTATATTTTTGAAGATAATTTCATGAATTCATGAGTTTATATTTTTGAAGATAATTTAAATTTCGTGATAGCAATGAGTTGGCTTGAAATCTTGCAACATATCTTGAATTATTATTGAGAGAGATCTATTTAGAGGATAGCTCGAGAGCATCAAGATTCAAAAGGCAAATTGAATTTACCTTACCGGTCCGGGATTAGGAAAGACAGTGATATGTGCATGGAGAGTCTGGGGCCGGAGAGGACTGTCCGAGACTGCGTTTGCGGGATCAGAAGATCCATAAGTGCTCTATAATACGCCACCATGAAGCCAGGGGCCCTACAACTCGTGCAGAGGCAGTGGACAACAAATCAGCAAGTTGGCTTGAGTGACGTATGCGTTGGGTCTTAGCTTCTCCCTCCACCTCCGTGTTGCGAACATGATACAACTTCTGAAAGAATGCACGAGATTCTTTGTCTCATGTGCCAAAGAAACCCCAGAAAGAAACCCGAGGGAGTCTTTATCTTGGCTATGAAGGCTGCTGACTTTTTCTGTTGCAGAGAACAGGACAAAAGAAGACCTGGCTTTCAAATAAAAGAGGGTTTTTAGTTCCTCTCTTTTCTGGGTCAGGCTGAGTATAACAAACTAGCCTTATGTTGCCGCTCAAAGGCGGATGATATTTTATTTTATATACAACAACCTGTTGTCAGCCTCTCTGCCATTAGCGCCATATCCAATTTCAAAATTAATATGACAAAATCTGACATTCTCAATCTTACCGTCCCCTCTCGGACCGCGTCCCAGTTAGTTATCAGACACGAACCATTAAGTACTTAGGTATATTTCTCACTCTCCCTGTTTTAGATTTACAGAAATGATCCAATTTTGCACTTTCCTGGTTGGGGAAAATCAATGTCGTAAAGATGAACATACTCCCCACTTCCTGTATCAGATGATCCCGTTTGGGATACCAGTGGGTTTTTTCACGTTGGTTTGCAAATACATAGGGTAGCCTTTAGAAATGACCCACTCACACAACCTTGGATACCTTGGAAGTACAGGTCTCTAGCGGTGACCACATCGCCGCTTACCCACTCTACTCTTATGATTTGGGACTCACTGTGTAAATTTCATTATTGGATTTCCAACTCACCATTGATGCCTTTGGCTGGTCACAATTGGTCTCTGGGGTCTGCGACTCACTTACATCATGTCACTTCTCCCGGTATTATTTCATTCTGCGACCTTATGGATCATTGGAAATACCGTCAGCTCTCTGCATTTGTCCGATCTCTGACTAAGCCCTTTCCGCACCATCACGCAACTGACCCCAATTGAAACTGCTTATGTGGAAGATCGCCCAGTTGAGAGACCTCTTTTTAAAGGTCTGCAATACCTCTCAATGTAGGGACACCCTATTTTTCTACGTTACGTTGCATAAAGATTTCTCAGAGTCCCAAAAAGCTATGTTATGTTATGTCTTGCTCATACCACCTCTCTGTCCTCTAGGACTGTGGTAGTCAATTATAAATTGCTTACTAGATGGCATCCCACCCCAATGGGATTTTTCATCAAGTCTCCACTCTCTGCTGGTGGGGATGTGGGGAACGTGCGTCGCACGCCCACGTATGGTGGAACTGCCCACCTTATCCGCCCCTCCTGTTTGAGATTGAGGTAGATAGATAGATAGATAGATAGATAGATAGATAGATAAATGATAGATAGATAGATAGATAGATAGATAGATAGATAGATAGATAGATAGATAGATAGATAGATCTATCTCTTATCTATCTATATTCTCTCTCTATCCTCTCTCTAGCATGCTCTTTCTCTCTAGCTCTTGCTATCTCTCTCTCTTTTTTTTTAAATTAATTTCTCTTTATTTCATTATCCTTCTTGCTATCTCTCTCTTTATATATCTCGATCTATCTCTCCCTATCATGTGCTCTCTCAATCTCGCTCTCTCTCTCTCTCTCTCTCTCATATATATATATATATATATATATGATAGATAGCGAGCGAGAGAGAGAATAGAGAGAGAGACAGATAACACAATAGACAGAGAGAGAGATAGAGAGAGAGAGAGAGAGAGGGGGGGGGGAGAGATAGAAATAGATTGGAGAGAGAGATAGGGAGATTGAGATAGGGAAAGAGAGAGAGATTTAGAGAAAAAGCAAGAGAGATTGAGAGATTTAGACAGAGAGAGAGAGGTGAGCATGAAAGCTAAAGGGAGAGGATAGCTAGAGAGAGATCGAGAGAGAGAGATTGATCGAGATAGATTAACGATAGTGAGAGAAAGAGAGATTGAGAGAGATAGATAGAGAGAAAGAGCATGCTTAGAGAGAGATAGAGAAGAGAGAGAGAGGGGGGGACAGAGAGAATTATAAAGCGAGAGAAAGAAAGAGAGAGAGAGAGAGAGAGAGAGAGAAAAGAGAGAAAATAGAGAGATGGAGATAGAGATAGAAAAAGAGAGAGAAAAATAGAGAGATAGTGAGAGATAGAGAGATATGGAGATAGCTAGAGAGAGAGAGAGAGTCAGATAGAGAGTAGATGGAAAGAGGAGAGAGAAAGAAAAAAGAGAGAGAGATGGAGAGAGGTAGAAAGAGAGATTGAGAGATAGATCAAGATAGATAAGAGAGAGAGAGAGAGAGAGAGAGAGAGCGATAGAGAGAGAGAGAGAGAGAGGTAAAGAGATAGAGAAACATAGTGATAAATTTAGAGAGAGACAGAGAGAGAAAGAGAGAGAGAGATTGAGAAATATAGACAGAGAGAGATAAAGAGAAAGACCATGCTAGAGAGATAGAGAGAGACAGAGAGAGAGCTTTAGCGAGAGAGAGAAAAATAGAGAGAGAGATATAGAAAGAGAGTGAGAAAAATTGAGATAGTGAGATGGAGAGAGAGAAATATAGATAGAGAGATAAAGAGAGAGATAGAGAGAGATAAATAAAGAAAGAGATAGAGAGAGCAATATAGAGAGATAGAGAGAGAGAAAGAATGACAGAGATAGAGAGAGAGAGCATGATAGAAAGAGATAGAGAGAGATTGATAGAGAGACAGAAAGAAAGAGAGATTGATTGAGAGAGATAGATAGAGAGAGAGAGAGATAAAGAGAGGGAAAGAGAGATTGAGAGAGATAGAGAGAGAGAAAGAGCACGATAGCGAGAGATAGCTAGAGAGAGATAGATAGAGATAAAGATATATATATATATATATATATATATATATATATACAGAGAGAGAGAGAGAGGGAGATAGAGATGGAAAGAGAGATAGAA
>CM056050.1:411989167-412054167 GCA_029574335.1 Rana kukunoris
CTAACATTGGGCACTATGTACAGGAGAAGAATGCAATGGGTACGGCAAAAGGCACAATGTACAGGAGAGGAGTGTGGAGGGTATGACAGTGGGCAGTATGTACAGGAGAGGAGTGTGGAGGGTATGACAGTGGGCAGTATGTACAGGAGAGGAGTGTGGAGGGTATGATGATGGGTACTATGTGTATGAGAGAAGTGTGGAGGGGATTACAGTGGGCAGTATGTACAGGAGAGAAGTGTATGACAGCAGACACTATGTACAGGAGAGGAGTGTGGGGGTATGACAGTGGGCAGTATGTACAG
The DNA here is from genome assembly GCA_029574335.1 of Rana kukunoris. Taxonomy (NCBI): domain Eukaryota; kingdom Metazoa; phylum Chordata; class Amphibia; order Anura; family Ranidae; genus Rana; species Rana kukunoris. The sequence continues at coordinate 411,989,470 of CM056050.1, forward strand.
GAGAGGAGTGTGGATGGTATGATAGTGGGCACTATGTATAGGAGAGGAGTGTGGAGGGTATGACAGTGGGCAGTATGTACAGGAAAGGAGTGTGGATGGTATGATAGCGGGCACTATGTATAGGAGAGGAGTTTGGAGGGTATGACAGTGAACAGTATGTACAGGAGAGGAGTGTGGAGGGTATGACAGTGGGCACTATGTATAGGAGAGGAGTGTGGAGGGTATGACAGTGAGCAGTATGTACAGGAGAGAAGTGTGGAGGGTATGACAGTGGGCGGTATGTACAGGAGAAAAGTGTATGACAGCAGGTACTATGTACAGGAGAGGAGTGTGAAGAGTATGACAGTGGGCAGTATGTACAGGAGAGGAGTGTGGAGGGTGCAACAGTGAGCACTATGTACACGAGAGGAGTGTGAAGGGTATGACAGTATGTACAGGAGAGGAGTGTGAAGGGTATGACAGTAGGGAATTTTGTACAGGAGGAGTGCAGGGGTATGACAGAGGGTAGTATGTACCAGAGAGAAGTGTGGAGGGTATGATGGGGCAGTATGTACAGGAGAGGAGTGTGGAGAGTATTGACAGTGGGCAGTATGTACAGGAAAAGAGTGTGGACGGTATGATAGTGGGCACTATGTATAGGAGAGGAGTGTGGAGGGTATGACAGTGAGCAGTATGTACTGGAGAGGAGTGTGGAGGGTGCGACAGTGGGCACTATGAACAGGAGAGGAATGTGGAGAGTATGACAGTGGGCAGTATGTACAGAAGAAGAGTGTGGAGGGGATTACAGTGAACAGTATGTACAGGAGAGGAGTGTGGAGAGTATGACAGTGGGCACTATGTATAGGAGAGGAGTGTTGAGGGTATTGACAGTGGGCAGTATGTACAGGAAAAGAGTGTGGACGGTATGATAGTGGGCACTATGTATAGGAGAGGAGTGTGGAAGGTATGACAGTGAACAGTATGTACAGGAGAGGAGTGTGGAGGGTATGCCAGTGGGCACTATGTATAGGAGAGGAGTGTGGAGGGTATGACAGTGAGCAGTATGTACTGGAGAGGAGTGTGGAGGGTGCGACAGTGGGCACTATGAACAGGAGAGGAATGTGGAGAGTATGACAGTGGGCAGTATGTACAGAAGAAGAGTGTGGAGGGGATTACAGTGAGCAGTATGTACAGGAGAGGAGTGTGGAGAGTATGACAGTGGGCACTATGTATAGGAGAGGAGTGTTGAGGGTATGACAGTGGGCAGTATGTACAGGAGAGGAGTGTGGAGGGTGCGACAGTGGGCACTATGTACAGGAGAGGAGTGTGGAGGGTATGACAGTGGGCAGTATGTACAGGAGAAGAGTGTGGAGGGGATTACAGTGAGCAGTATGTACAGGAAAGAAGTGTGGAGGGTATGACAGTGGGCAGTATGTACAGGAGAGAAGTGTATGACAGCAGGTACTATGTACAGGAGAGGAGTGTGAAGGGTATGACAGTGGGCAGTATGTACAGGAGAGGAGTGTGAAGGGTATGACAGTGGGCATTATGTACAGGAGGAGTAGAGGGTAGTATGTACCAGAGAGAAGTGTGGAGGGTATGATGGGGCAGTATGTACAGGAGAGGAGTGTGGAGGGTATGACAGTGGGCAGTATGTACAGGAGAGGAATGGGGACGATATGATAGTGGGCACTATGTATAGGAGAGGAGTGTGGAGGGTGCAACAGTGGGCACTATGTATAGGAGAGAAGTGTATGACAGCAGTCACTATGTACAGGAGAGGAGTGTGGGGGGTATGACAGAGGGCGTTCTGTATAGGAGAGGAGTGTGGAGGGTATGACAGTGGGCACTATGTATAGGAGAGAAGTTTGGAGAGTATGACAGTGGGCACTATGTACAGGAGAGGAGTGTGTAGAGTATGACAGTGAGCACTATGTACAGGAGTGGAAAGATGTTTAGGGACTGCGTAGTGGTTAAGCGGGTCATACATGGATTGAAATTACACCAATTATGCAGAGACCAGCCTATTAATCGACTTGAGTACAACCAGCCTGTTTTTCCCAAAACAATCTGTGCTGCCAGCTATAGATAGCAACACTGATCATTGTACTCACTGGCAAAACACAATGGGCCAGATCCACAAAGATGGGACGCCCACGCGGCGTATCCTATCTACACTACGCCACTGTAAGCCACAGTGGCATATCCTTATCCACAAAGGAATGCCGTTGTAACTACGCAAAATACGTTTTTTTTAAACTGCATGCGCAAAATCACGTCGCAAAACATCAATGAAAACGTCCCTATTCGCGAACGGTTTATGCAAACGATGTGAACGACGGAAAATTTGACGCTGGCCCGACGTCCATACTTAACATTACATACACCTGGGTACAGCAGGGGTAACTTTACGCCGGACCGACGCTTACGCAAACGATGTAAAAACACTGCGCCGGGCGTACGTACGATCGTGGATCGCCGTATCTACCTCATTTGCATATTTAACATGGAAGCGCCACTAGCGTCCAGCGTAAATATGCATCTAAGATACGACGGTGTAAGAAACTTATGCAAGTCGTATCTTGGCGTAAGTCCGGCGTACCTTGTTTTCTGGATAGAAAACAATGACTCGCCGGCGGGAAATTCGAATTACGCCCGTGTATCTATAGATACACGGGCGTAGTTCCTTTGTGGATCTGGCCCAATAACACTACAGGAGTGATTCCCCCATCTACAGGTCAGCAGGTAAGAGGGTGTGTGGGGACAGGCTGGGGAGAGATACCAGTCAGTGGATGGGTAGGCACTGGCTAGTATCAGAGCCAGATAAACACAGGTTACATACGTCGCTATCGTTAGAGCGAGAGCAATAATTCTAGCTCTGGACCTCCTCTGTAACTCTAAACATGTAACCTAAATAAAATTTAAAGCATCGCTTCCGTTACCAAAAACATTGTGCTAACTATTTTTTTTTTTTTAATGAACGAAACAGTTTATTTCCTAAAAAAAAAAAACATGTTTGAAAAATTCCTGCGCAAATACAGTACCGTGCTAGAGCTGCACAAATAATCGTTAAAAAATTGTGATCTTGATTCAACCCCCCTGACATTTCCAATGCAGAGTTTGCTGATTCTTTCATATAACAAGTGGAGAGACTTTCATCTGTCAAAAGAAAATATCTGGGCAGTCTCCCAAGTTCTTAGCAGGAAACATTGGGGCTGATTTACTATTGAAGCTGCGCTGCGCCGGTGCATGCCTTAATTAGTGCGCTGGATGAAGCCTTAATTAGGCGCATGAACCGGGCGCAGTAGCAGCGCAATGCAATTGATAAGTAAAGCCGCCGCCGAACTCCCTGTTAAAGTCTATGGGGGAAATCTTAAGTGTTCATTTTAAAGGCTAATCTGCAAGTTTTGTCCTAAAAAGTGTTTAGGGACCTCAGTCCTGCCCCAGGTGACATGTACCAATGTTTTTTTTTTTAAAAACGTCCGTTTTTCGGGAGCAGTGATTTTAATAATGCTTAAAGTGCAACAATAAAAGTGAAATATTCCTTTAAATTTCGTACCATGGGGGGCTGTAATGTCAGCATGTGAAAAAGCGCACTTTTCCCGTGATTAGAACTGTCCCTGCACAAAATGACATTCTCAAAAGAAAAAAAGCCGTTTAAAACTGACTTGCGGCTATAATGAATTGTCGGCTCCCGGTAATTGCTGGAGAATTCATTCATAAAAAACACAAAAAAAAAAGCGTGGGGGTCCCCCCAAATTCCATTAGAAGGCCCTTTAGGTCTGGTATGGATATTAAGGGGAACCCCGCTGTCATTTAAAAAAAAAATGACGTGGGGTTCCCCCCAAATATCCATAACCAGACCCTTTAGGTCTGGTGTGGATTTTAAGGGGAACTCCACCCCAAATAAAAAAAAATGGCATGGAGTTCCCCCTAAGATCCACACCAGACCCCTTATCCGAGCACGTTGACCTGGCCGGCCGCAGAAAAGAGATGGGGACAGAGTGCGGCCCCCCCCTCTCCTGAACCGCACCAGGCCACATGCCCTCAACATTGGGAGGGTGCTTTGGGGTGCCCCCCAAAGCACCTTGTCCCCATGTTAATGAGGACAAGGGTCTCTTCCCCACAACCCTTGCCCGGTGGTTGTGGGGGTCTGCGGGCAGGAGGCTTATCGAAATCTGGAAGACCCCTTTAACAAAGGGGCCCCCCAGATCCCGGCCCCCCCTGTGTGAAATGGTAATGGGGTACATTGTACCTCTACCATTTCACGGAAAAAAAAAAGTGTCAAGTGTTAAAAAAGACAAGAGCCGGTTTTTTACAAGTCCTTTATTATCTTCTTTCTTCTTCTTTTCTTCTTTCCTTCGGGTTTCTTCTTCCTCCTTTGCTTCTGTCTTGGCTCTTGTAGTGCCGCATCTTGACCGGCGTCTTCTTCCATCTTCTTCTCCTTCCGCAATCCTTCTCATCCACATCTTCTTCTGGTTCTTCTTTGCCGGAGGCGCCGCTTCCAATTGAAATCCCTGCTGTGTGCCGGACCACGCCCCCTTGGGGACGCCACGGGCAAGCTCTTATGAAAGTCCCCGTGTGGTGCCTGTGCGTCAGAGGGGGGCGTGGTCACTGTTTTAACTGTTTTATTTTTTATTTAATTTTTTTTTATATATAGATATATTGTTAGTAAAAGGCTCAGAGGTCCCCAGGGCTCTATGTTATTTTCGTTTATATATATTTTTTATTTTTTTTAAAAAAGGCCCAGAGGTCCCCAGGCAACCCCCTTGTTTTTTTAAATGTTTATTTCTTTTTATATATATATATTTATATTTCTTTTTTATTAAAGGGCCCAGAGGTCCCCAGGGCCCCCGGATAGCTACCACCATTTTTTTTTATATATATTTTTCTTTATTTCTTTTTTCATAAAGGAACCTCCCGCTTATCAAATTGCGGCAGCCCCTACCCCTTCTCAATTTCAGGCGGCAGCACCCCCCGGTTCTCTGCTCCAGGGGGCCCATGCCTGAAGCTGTGTAAGGGGCCCCATAATTCCTGATTACACCCCCCCATGGTACGAAATTTAAAGAAATATTTCCCTTTTATTGTTGCACTTTAACCACTTCGAAACCGCGCCTATTCTGGCACTTCTCTCCTTCATGTAACAATTATATTTTCTTCCTTGAAAATTACTCAGGACCCCCAAACATTATATATATTTTATTAGCAGACACCCTAGGGAATAAAGTGGCGGGCATTTTTTATTCCAAATTTCCAACGGTATTTGCGCCAAAATTTTTCTAACACCTTTTTTTTTTTGCTTAAAAGAAAACCTGTTTCCTGACGCCAGACATGGCAGCATACCTATGATATAGCCCCGTTCCTATATCCACCCACCAGTGGCGGCTGGTGCTCAAAATTTTTGGGGGGGCGCAAACGAAAAAAAAAATATTGCAGCCTCACTGTGCCCATCACATGCAGCCACTGTGCCATGCCACCAAATGTAGCCACTGTGCCATCAATTGTCACCACTGTGCCATGCCATCAAATGCAGCTACTGTGCCCATCAATTGTCACCAATGTGCCATGCCATCATATGCAGTCACTGTGCCATCAATTGTCACCAATGTGCTATGCCATCATTTGCAGTCACTGTGCCATCAATTGTCACCACTTGTGTCACTAATTGTGCCATGCCATCAAACGCCACCACTGTGCCATCAATTGTCACCAATGTGCCATGCCATCAAAAGCAGCTACTGTGCCCATCAATTGTCACCACTTTGCCATGCCATCAAATGCAGTCACTGTGCAATCAATTGTCACCACTGTGCCATGCCATCAAACGCCACCACTGTGCCATCAATTGTCACCACTGTGCCATGCCATCAAACGCAGTCACTGTGCCATCAATTGTCACCTCTCTGCCATGCCATCAAATGCAGTCACTGTGCCATCAATTGTCACCTCTCTGCCATGCCATCATATTCAGTCACTGTGCCATCAATTGTCACCACTGTGCCCGGCCTGTGCTCATTGTTGCCTCTGTGCCCCATGATGCCACTGTGCCCCATGCTTCTACTGTGCCCCATGCTGCCACTGTGCCCCATGCTGCCACTGTGCCCCATGCTGCCACTGCGCCCCATGCTGCCCCTTTCCCTGTAAAAAAATCACTTACCTGACGCTTCCATGTCCTCCCTCGATGTCTTCTGCCGCCCTGGAGAAGCTTCAGCCAATCAGGTTCCTGAAAACCAGAATCCGGGAACCTGATTGGCTGAAACGGCTGTCAGTCTAATGCAAGGACCGCAGATTGTCTGCGCTCCGAGCATAGACTTCCGAGAGCCGGAGGGCGGGACTGGAAAAGCCTATCAGAGCCACTGGCTTTGATAGGCAGTTCCCCTCAGCCAACCAGCTGTCGCTATTCGGGTAACCGGCGTCCCATGTCCGGTTATACGAATAGACCAGGCAGCTGGCAACAGTAACACACGTCCAATGCATAGCATTGAACGTGTGTTACTTGCGAGAGGGGGTGGCGCTGCAGCGCCCTCTATAGACGGCCGCCAGAACTTCGGCTAAAATGTCAAAATGACATTTTAGCCGAATAAAAGTTCTTAAAGGGCCCGTTTTTTTTTTTTTTTATTCTTTTTTTTTTTTGTGACTGCGGGAGGGGGGGCGGCGCCCGTGCGCCCATATGGGCGGGCCGCCACTGCCACCCACAGGACACGTGATAACTCTCTATAAACTCTGACTGAGAGCTACCTCCCCCATTCTCTTTTTTTGTCCTTAAAGATCTACCTACAGACCGTTTCATTCAGGATAATCCCTTACCTGCCAACTATGTGGAAGTTCCGGCTGGATTCAGCCTCTCCCAGTTCGAGGTCCCACATCTTAGGCACGCTAAATGCACCAACAAGGTGGGGAACCCCTTCTGGTGGTCTTCTGGGGTTGAGGTGTTCTCTAATCAGAGACGACAGTCCTCCTTTGGCATTGCCGGCGATGGAGTCTGATTTTAGCAAGCTGGGACTGCATGATGCCTTCTTTCCTATGGAAGCCCTTTCCAGGTCTGTCAGTTTCTTTCTTGTTCTCATGTCTTTAAAAGCCCTATACACACTGCAACTTTTGTTGTTTGATTTCCTTTTTGCCAGGACCATGTGGTGCCTGCCTGATTGCATACAGGTTGAGGCTTTAGGCTTTGGCCTCATGTTGTGTGGTTTTGATAAATCTCAGGAAAAATAAAAAATAAATCTGCAGAAGATTGTATGGTGTGTAGCCAGCTTAAAGGTGTCCTTTTGTGTGGATGGGTGTTGGTCTTTCCTAATTCCATACGCCGTCGGCCAATCTATGTGAATCTGGCCCTTAAAGTCCAACACTTGTTTCTTAAGTTAAAAATCAATGGGCCAGATTCAGGTAGGACTTAAGCCGGTCTATCTCGAGATGTGCCGCCTAAGTCTAAATTTTGGCCGGAATATCTATGCGCCGTACCCACAGAACTAGATACGCACCAAAATAGGCTATTCCCGACCGGCCTAACTTGCCTACACCTGCACATCCTAGGTGCACATTTATTCCGTCTGCACCATTGATTTGCTATGCAAATGAGGGAGATACGGCGATCCACAAAAGTAAGTTTGTGTGGTGCAGGCTACGCCCTGTGCGCATCAGCTGCACATCCGGTCTAAAGTTAGTCCTTATTAAAGCAGCTCTAACTTTGGACAATCCGTCTACATGTCAGCTAAAGCCAGAGGCGTAACTAGAAACTTCAGGGCCCCGGTGCAAGAAATCATAAAGGGCCCCCCCGAAAAGCATGATTTTGCTATTATATTTTTTTCCATTGTACAACAAAGTAAAACATTTCTGTTTCCGATTTCAACTTTTTTTTTTTTTCTCTTTTTTAAAGTGTATTTTTGTGCGTGAACTCGAGAGAGAGGAGCCGGACTGCAGGAGTTGGGAGTAGGCAGACCCTCCCCCCGGAGGCAATCGCCATCCTTCTCCATGCCCCTGGTGGCAATGGCGGGTGTGAAGGGGGGCCTCCCACTCACCCCGCCCTACCTGCTCCTCTTGGGAGCCCAACTGGGGCCCAACGGGACCCCAATGGGGCAGAGGGACTCCCCCTATGAGGGAGTGAGGGGGCCTAGCCCACCCAGCCAGCCCCGTAGGTCCTTCGCCTCTCTTTATTTTAGGAGACCGCATGGCCAAAGTGCGTGTGTTTTAAACCAATTTCGTGTGCGTGCAAGTGTGGTGGTTTTTGTGGGGGGGGGGGGGGTGGGCGTACTAAGCACAGGCGTACCTTGCATAGCACACCCACCGGGAGCCGGGCTGAGACCACCAAACTCAATTCACATGTAGCCGAGACCGGGATCCGAACCCTTGGCTGCAGAGGTGAATGGCTTGTCAGCGCAGTGCCAATCACGTTGAGCCACCACAGCTCCCTTTCGATTTCAACTTTAAAGGGGGTGGTGGTGGAGGCACTGGAGGGGGGGTGGTAGTGGTGGAACTTGAGGGGGGGGTGGTAGTGGTGGAACTTGAGGGGGGGGTGGTAGTGGTGGAACTTGAGGGGGGCTGATAGTGGTGGTACTGGAGGGGGCTGATAGCAGTGGTACTGGAGGGGGCTGATAGCAGTGGTACTGGAGGGGGCTGATAGCAGTGGTACTGGAGGGGGGCTGAAAGCAGTGGTACTGGAGGGGGGCTGATAGCAGTGGTACTGGAGGGGTGGTGATAGCAGTGGTACTGGAGGGGGGGTGATAGCAGTGGTACTGGAGGGGGGGTGATGGTGGTGGTACTGGAGGGGGGCTGATAGCAGTGGTACTGGAGGGGGGGAGATGGTGGTGGTACTGGAGGGGGGCTGATAGCAGTGGTACTGGAGGGGGGTGATGGTGGTGGTACTGGAGGGGGGTAGTAGCAGTGGTACTGGAGGGGGGTAGTAGCAGTGGTACTGGAGGGTGGCTGATAGCAGTGGTATTGGAGGGGGGGAGGTGGTGGTGGTACTGGAGGGGGGTGATGGTGGTGGTACTGGAGGGGGGGTGATGGTGGTGGTACTGGAGGAGGGTGGTGGTGGCAGTGGTACTGGAGGGGGTGGTGGCGGTGGTACTGGAGGGGTGGGTGATGGTATACTATACTATAGTGACCACTACACTGACCACTATACTAACCAGGCCCGGACTAAGACAAAAAATAGGCCCGGGAATTTTAAGACTGAGCAGCCAAATTTTCCAGGGGCAGGGTGTGTTGCCATTCGTGGGGGTAGCTGGTGTCGGTCCTCTACACTGTAGTGGGCAGGGACACTGTGATATAGAGGGGACTGCACTGTAAATGGGCACTGCAATGATTACAGTGCTCCTTTACAGTAAAATTGGCTTTTTATCAGTGTCCCAGTCCTATTGTGGCCATATAATGCTAGTACTCTCTGTCTCCTATTGTGCCCACACTGCCCAGTGACACTTACCTGCTCTCTCTCTCTGGTGCTAGACAGCATTACGCACTCTCTCTCTCTGGTGGTGCGGGTATAGCGTGGCTCTCTGGTGGTGCGGGTACAGCGTGGCTCTCTGGTGGTGCGGGTACAGCGTGGCTCTCTGGTGGTGCGGGTACAGCGTGGCTCTCTGGTGGTGCGGGTACAGCGTGGCTCTCTGGTGGTGCGGGTACAGCGTGGGTCTCTCTCTGGTGGTGCGGGTAGAGCGTGGGTCTCTCTCTGGTGGTGCGGGTACAGCGTGGGTCTCTCTCTGGTGGTGCGGGTACAGCGTGGGTCTCTCTCTGGTGGTGCGGGTACAGCGTGGGTCTCTCTCTGGTGGTGCGGGTACAGTGTGGGTCTCTCTCTGGTGGTGCGGGTACAGCGTGGGTCTCTCTCTGGTGGTGCGGGTACAGCGTGGCTTTTTTTTTTTTTTCCACTTCAGACTCCACCACTTAGAGATTTCGTATGTTTTACGTAAGACGCACCTTTTTATCCCTTCAGCTCGTCTACTTGCGTCTCTCTCTCAGGTTTCGCATCATCAGTGTGTGATATAAAGGAAGAAGTTTTATTTTTTTTTATTTTTTTTTCCTTCTCAGGGTGTCTGTCTACACGATCGTTGTAGACACTATCATTATTACATCATCCTTTTATCCCATTAACTCCCCTGATCCCCCCTCCCCCTTCTCCCCCCCCTTCCCTACTCTTCTCTGTTTCCTCACCAAGTATTTGCCCTATCTACTTGTTGCCCTATCTAGCCTTCCTACTACTTAAATCTCTGCTCTTAAGTTTTCAGCGTAACTCCATGTTTTCTTGAATCTCTTCCATTTCTCCCAGATCTGGTTTTGATGTTTTTTGTTATCCTCAATGCCACTTTTTAGATCTTCCATCGTATATGTCCTTTCAACCATATCTATCCAATCCCATATCTCAGGGCTCTCTACCTCTTGCCATTTACCAGGGATGAGCCTCTTGGCCGCATTTAGCAGGTGCGGGACTAAGGAGTTTTTGTATTTTTTAATACTTTCTTCTCCCCCATGAAATAGAATTACCCACGGGTCCATCTTTACTTTTTTTCCTACGATTTCCTCTATGTGCCCCGTAATCATCTCCCAATATTTTTTTATTTTAGGGCAGTCCCACCACAGATGGGCCATCGTGCCTATCGATCCACATTCTCTCCAACATTTATCTGATTGCCCTTTTTTATATTTACTTAATTTGTCTGGTGTTAGGTACCAACCGGTCAAGCATTTGAAACTCATTTCAGCCGTCCTGCTGTCGGTCGCTGAGGTGTGTGTCAGTTTCAATATTTTCTTTATTGTGCCCTTGTCCCTTTGTGTCCCCAGTTCCCTTTCCCATTTTTTTATATAGGGGGGTACCTCCTGCTCGTCCACCCTCAATAGGATCTTATACAGCCCTGAAATCGTACCCTTGGAATTTTCTATTAAGCATAGCTTTTCCAATTCTGTCAACTGGTCTCCCGATCTCAAAGGCTGTGATAATTTCCGGATAAAATTTCCGAGCTGCAGGTATCTCCAGTTATTTATTTTCATAAAGTTTTTTTTTTTTTCTATTTCCTGTAAAGCTATTAGGTGCCCGTCCTTAATTACTTCTCCTAGTTGTGCCGTGTCTTTTTTGATCCAGTTCCCTCCCACTTCTACTTTACCTGGTGCAAAATAGTCGTTATTTTTTAGTGCTATTAAAGGTGAGTTATATTCTTTATCTATTCTTTTATAATTAGTGTCCCAAATTTTAAGTGCATTCCGCGTGATTTCGTGTGTGTTACTCCCAACTTCCCTATATTGGGGGGGGTTCCATATTATTTTTTCTAGTTTCACCTCTGCTAGTGCGTTTTCTATACTGACCCACCGTTTTTCTTTATTTCCTCTTCCCCATTCGACCACTCTCGATAAAACTACCGCGTCGTAATATTTTTTAATATCGGGAACTGCCAGCCCTCCCTTCTCTTTTGATTGTTTTAATACTTGCAATGAGATTCTATGCTTTTTATTTCTCCAGATAAATTTCATAATCAGGTTTTTGAGAGTCTGGATCAGTACCTTTGGGAGCGTAATAGGAAGCATCTGGAATTTATATAAAATTTTTGGTACGAGTACCATTTTACAGAAGTTAATTCTACCTATCCATGAGATGGGTCTGTTCTTTACCCTTGTTATTTCTTCTTTAATTTCATTTAGGAGAGGGATGTAATTTATCTCGTATATTTTTTTAGTTGATTTTGTTAAATTCACCCCTAGGTACTTCAGTTTCTTCACCCAAGGGAATTTATACCTATCTCTAAGTTCTTGTGCCTCAGTCCGTGATGTACTTACGTTTAGGATCTCTGTTTTAACGATGTTTAGTTTAAAATTGGAGATTTCCCCGTATTGGTTACATATTTCGAGTATTTTTGGTATTGATGTCGTGGGGTTTACAATATAGAACAAAACATCGTCAGCGAAGGCTGAGACCTTATGTTCTTCTTCTTTAATTTTGACTCCTTCGATTTCAGGACACTCACGTATCCTGATCAGGAGGGGTTCTAGTGAAAGTACAAATAGCAACGGGGACAGGGGACACCCCTGTCTCGTTCCATTCTTCATTTCAAACCCCTGGGATAGGCTTCCGTTTATTTTTATCCTTGCTGTCGGGGCCTGATATAGAGTTCTTATCCATCTCATCATTTCTTGCCCAAACCCCATTTCTTCCAGCGTTCTTAACATGAGTCCCCAGTCTACCCTGTCGAATGCTTTCTCAGCATCTATCGACAGGAGTAGACTGGGGAACCCGCCCTCCTTCATTTTTTGTAACATTAGAAGGGCCCTGACCCCGTTGTCTCTTCCCTCTCTCCCCTGGATGAACCCCGTCTGATCCGCATGAACTAGTTTTGTCATCTCCTGTTTTACTCTTCCTGCCAGTATCTTGGCAAATAATTTAATATCTGTATTCAACAGAGATATCGGCCTATATCCTGCACAATTTTTTCCATCGCTCCCCTCCTTTGGTATGACTGTAATGGTTGCCTCCGCTGCTTCTCTGCTTAGTGGATAGTCCTTCCCCAGCCCATTAAAGTAATGACAGAGCCTAGGAATGAGTATCTCTTTGCATTTTTTATAATAAAGGATGGTGAAGCCGTCTGGTCCTGGGCTTTTACCTATCGCTGATTCGTCTAGAGCTTTCTTAATTTCGCTTTCTGTGATTGGCCTATCCATCGTATCTGCATCTTTCTGGCTACATTTTGGTACTCCTGCTCCTTTTAAAAACTCAATTATTTTTTCCTCCTTCTCCCCCTGTTTCCACTTCTTCTGTTCTACTGCATACAACCTCTCATAGTATGTTCTAAAAGATTCAGCGATTTCTTTTGTGGTATGAACCAACTCCCCTTTCTCATTTTTTATTTTATCTATATAGTTTCTTGTTTTTTTTTTCTGTACCATCCTGGCAAGATGTTTATTTGTTTTGTTTCCCCACATGTACCTTTCTTTTGCTACTAAATTAAATTCCATTTTTGTTTCCTGATGCACTATTTCCTTTAGTTCGTTTCTCTTGTTCACTAAATCCTGGAATATCTCCCTTTGCTTCACCGATTTTTTGTGTTTTTGCTCTAGCGTTCTTATCTCGTTTGTTATTTTATCTCTCTTGCAACTTCTTTCTTTCTTTTTCCTCGCCCCTTCTGATATCAAAATCCCTCTAATCACTGTTTTGTGTGCATCCCAGAGTGTCGCTCCCGATATTTCATCTGTGTCGTTAGTCCTGAAATATTCCCCCAGTTCTGTTTTTATCCTACCTAATATACTCTCGTCCATCAGAAGTTCCTCATTTAGCCTCCAATTCTGGAATGACCTCTGGCTTCCTGGTATGTTTAAGGAGACACTTATTGGGGAGTGGTCTGAAAGTGTCATGGTCCCTATCTCCACCTCCCCTACCATCTCCAAGATACTATGATCTATGAGAAAGTGGTCAATGCGGGAGTAGCTACCATGTACTGGGGAAAAAAACGTATAGTCCCGCTGCCCTGGGTTCATAGTTCTCCACACATCTATCAGTTGAATATCATGTAGACTATTTTTTATTTTTTTTAAGAGTGTTTTATTTTTCTCTTTCGACTGGGGGGTCTTGTCCACCTCGGGATTAAAGCAGAAGTTTAAGTCACCTCCCATAATTACCTTCCCATGTTTAAAATCTTTCAGCTTACCTATAAGTTCCATGAGGTATTTTATCGGGTGTACATTAGGGGCATAAACATTTACCAGTGTACATTTCATCCCTTCTAGTTCTCCTTTTAGAAAAATAAACCTCCCTTCAGGGTCTGTCAGTCGATCCGCTAGTCTAAACTGCACTCCTTTGGCCAACCCAATAGCTACCCCCCTGGCTCGTTTGGAGATGGTATCCCCATAATACCACACTGGGAAATCAGGTGAGTGAAGCTTGATGTTTGATTCTATCGAGAGGTGTGTTTCCTGCAGGAACACCACGTTCGTCCTGTAGCTTTTCAATTCTTTTAATATCTTGTGTCTCTTTGTTGGGTTATTTAGGCCTTTCACATTATACGACAAAAATTTAGTTACTGCCATCTTTTCCTTATTTTTTTTTTCTTTTCCTTACTGTGAAGGACACTTCGGATCTTTCTGGTGTAATTATTTCTTCTGGCCTCGTTTGGCTTTCTAGGTGGGCTACATACTTTTCCTTCATCTTCTCTCCTCCCTCCTCCCCGACCATCCCTCCTCCCCCTCCCTCCTCCTCCCTCCCCCCTCCCCTCCCCTTCCCACCCTTCCTCCCCTCCCCTCCCCCCCCTCCCTCTCCCCCCCTCCCCAGTGGCCAACTAACGGCCTCTGAACCAACATCAGTATTGGTCTTGGTTCAGACCTGTCTCAGTGGGCCTGGGATTGTCCCCTCCCCCTCTGGACAGAATCGTGGGGGAGGAGCACCGGTCACCGCCTCATCTGTTGTTAGTCCCCTCGGGCTGTTCCTCCTCTCCCCCCCTCCCCCTACTCCCCTCCCTATTCCCAACCTGGGAGGTCTGGGATCTGGATGTCAAGTCTGCTACAAAATAATGTAATATCCTCCGGGAATCTTAAAATTGCTGTTATTCCTTCTTTAAACCCTATTAAACATGCTGGAAAACCCCAGTTGTATTTGATCTTTTGCATTGTCAATTGGTTCAGCAGAGGTTTTAATAATCTTCTTCTTGTTAATGTTTCTGTTGACAAATCTGGATAGATCTGAAGTTCAGCCCCTCTATACACCAGGGGAGGTTTTCCTCTCAGACTTTTCCAAACCCTCTCCTTTTCTTCATACTCTCTGAACCTTACAATAACATCTCTAACTCTCTCGGTGTCTTTTCTTCTGGGGTTCCCTATGCGATGTACTCTCTCGATCCCAATTGAGGCTTCTGGGGTTTTGTCCAGTATGGGGTTAAAGAGGTCCTGCATCGCCTTTCTCAGCTCCTCTCCCTGTTCCTCCGGTAAAAATTTAATTCTTAAGTTTTTTCTCCTGCTTCTATTTTCCTGGTCTTCCAATCTGTATAGTATTTGCCTCTGCTGTAGTTTTATCTGATCAATTTGCTCTTCTATGCGTGTTGACTCATGCTCCTGTTTTTCCATTTTCTCTTCCACTACCTCTATTCTGGATAATAGGTGTCCTAAATCCGATCGTAGTATTTGGATCTCTCCCTTGATGGCATTCTCCAATCTCTGTAGCATGTCTGCCATCTCGCTCTTTGATGGCCCTTGTTCCTCTGATCCACTAAGTTCTAGATCTTTGTCCATTCCCCTCTCCTCTCTTGGTTCTGTTGTTCTTTCTTTCCCCGACTTATTTTGGGGTGTCTTGTTTTCCGTCTTTTTATCCTTGTTTATTTGTTGGTTTTTTATGCCTTGAGATCGTGGGCTATCTTCTTTTGTCATATATTGTCTGATGGAGCTTGTTGTTGGTTGATAACTGGAGGGGTTTGGGGGCGTTTTCGGGGGGCCCCCCTTTGTGGATCTGCTCGTCATTCTTTGCATAGTATCCACTCGTCTTCTAATTCTCTTCCCCAGCTTGAGATCTTGTTTCTTCCCCCCTCTTTTTTCTTCCTTTACTCCTTTATTCCTGAGATTTTTTTTTTTTTTTTATTTTTTTTTTGGGGGGGTCGTTTCCCCCTTCACAGTATATTCGCTTTCCACGGATTTTCAGGTCAGCCTAATTGACCGGACCCCCAGAGGTGGGGAGTTATTTGTATCTGTTCTTTAATTCCACTTTTATTTTGTTTTATTTAACTCCCTCCTCGCCCCCCTTTTTTTTTTCCAGGACCAACTTAACTTTTCCTTTGCCCTTAGGGTAACTGGATCTAGTGTATTTGATCAGTTTGATCTCTAGCATGTGTCAGTGTTCAGAAATGTTAGGACCATATTTATCATAGTATTACCATCAGGAGACCGAACTACTGGAAATTTCATTCATTTATCTTGGATGCGAATACTTTTGTATCAGAGGATTTCTAAGTCTCTTCTGAGCTCCAAAAATAATTAATTTTATTACACACTTATGGTGCTTTTCCTTTTCACAGTCCACCCTCTTTTTTTTTTTTTTTTACCCTGTTATAGGTCGGTGTTCCGGCATATAGGATTTAGCATACCTTCAGTATTGATCTTCAACCTTCTTTTCTCACCAAATATATACAGATCAGACCAATTCGCTTACCTTCCTGTATGTGCGCTGGATTACCTTGGGAACTCCGAAACCCTGCTCCAGACGCCACTCACCATTACCGGGGACTCTTCCTCTCGGGGCCAGGGAGAGAGACGCTGCAGGCATCAGACTTTTTTAATTTATCCCTTTGTAGTTACCGCGGGGAGGGAGGGTTTCCTGGGGAGGAGGGGGAGAGGATGAGACGGCTATTGCGGCGGCGGCGTGTGTCCCCGCCAGCCGAGCGTCTCGCTGTTCCAGCCGTGAGGGACGGTTGTCGTGTGGAAGCGTGCGGCTATTCCAGGTCCGGGCTGCATGAGCGGTGCTCTCCTCTGCCTCGCATCGACCGTCCTCCCCTCATCTCCGCCGGCCGGTCCTTTCGCCACTGCCCGCTACGCTCGCTCCCACACGCGAGGCTCCCGATCCGGCGGCTCCTCCCACCTACCGATGCGTCACGTCCTCACGTGCACGTCATCCCCGTGCTCTCTGGTCTACAGCGTGGCTTTTGTGGCTCTCCCTCTCTGGTGGTGCGGGTACAGCGTGGCTTTTGTGGCTCTCCCTCTCTGGTGGTGCGGGTACAGCGTGGCTTTTGTGGCTCTCTCTGGTGGTGCGGGTACAGCGTGGGTCTCTCTGGTGGTGCGGGTACAGCGTGGCTCTCTCTGGTGGTGCGGGTACAGCGTGGCTCTCTCTGGTGGTGCGGGTACATTGTGGCTCTCTCTGGTGGTGCGGGTACATTGTGGCTCTCTCTGGTGGTGCGGGTACATTGTGGCTCTCTCTGGTGGTGCGGGTACATTGTGGCTCTCTCTGGTGGTGCGGGTACAGCGTGGCTCTCTCTGGTGGTGCGGGTACATTGTGGCTCTCTCTGGTGGTGCGGGTACAGCGTGGGTCTCTCTGGTGGTGCGGGTACATCGTGGCTCTCTCTGGTGGTGCGGGTACAGCGTGGCTCTGTCTGGTGGTGCGGGTACAGCGTGGCTCTGTCTGGTGGTGCGGGTACAGCGTGGCTCTGTCTGGTGATGCTGGGGCTATTAGTTCCCCCAGCACAGTCTTCTTTCATGTCTCCTGTAGCTGTTACAGTGTACCACTGACTCATCACCTTGTTTCTGTGTTTTCTCTTTTTCCCCAGCAAAGTGCATGCTGGGGACTGTAGTCTGCTCTCTACTGAGAAAAACTGGGCCAATGGGTAGGGAAGGAAAAACGGGCAGGAAAAGACTTCTCTTCCCCGTGCTGCTGACATGAAAAGGAGAGGGGGGGCGGCGGGGGAAACCTCCAGACAGC
The DNA here is from genome assembly GCA_029574335.1 of Rana kukunoris. Taxonomy (NCBI): domain Eukaryota; kingdom Metazoa; phylum Chordata; class Amphibia; order Anura; family Ranidae; genus Rana; species Rana kukunoris. The sequence goes on from CM056050.1 coordinate 412,006,811, forward strand.
AGCCTGCAGCTCTCCCCACCTTATCCCACCTGTGCGGACACACAATGGACGAGTGGAGAGCGGAACTATCAGAGGGGGCCATCTCACCATCACAAGGGAGAATGCTCTTTTTGTGGAGGAGGAGAAGACGGCGGCGTCTCAAAATACATTTGTCTTCCCCGCGGTTCGCTGTAATTGGGCGACTGGGCTGACCTGTTAACAATCGCGGTTGCTCCTGATGTCCCGCCTTCGCCCAATCACAGTGTGCAGGAGACTGAACATGGGCGGAGGCGGGACATCAGGATCTACCTCGATCGTGGATAGGCTAGCCCTGCCACTGCACATGACCCCATACGGCCAATCACGGGGACTGAACATGGGGGCAATGCATGGAGAGTCAGAGACACAGGAAAGTACATTTAGGAGGAAGCAGCTACGCCAGTGCCCCCCCCCCCCCGCACGTCTGCACCCTCCGCAAGTAGCAAAACTGAACCGCACACCCACTAAATTTTCCGCCCTGTCAAGTGCACAACTAGCTAGCGCCAGCCCTGGTCACACAAACGAACGGGCGGTCGGCGGGCCCCCTGAAAGCGCCGGAGAACTACAGGGCCCAGTCGCAAGTGCGACTGCTGCAACAGTGATAATTCCGCCACTGGCTAAAGCAACACCATTAGGGACGAGCTGAGCAGCCACACTTGCAGGACAACAATCTGTATGCCAAAATGCCAGGGGCATCCTTGCTCATAGCTATACTACTGACTTTAGATGAGAGCAGAAGGAGGAGGGCACGGAGGAGGGCACGGGAGAGGATCTGGCGACCGCCACTGGACAAGGTACTGGCAACACTCCATTTCCTTGCCAGTGGCTCTTTTCACCCTAATGGGTAAATATATATTTTATATACATTTTTTTCTGTTTAGTATATATTTTAAATTAGTTAATATAATAAATATATAATTTAATTTTTTATATCTAATATATATTTAATATTTTAAATATTATTATAATTGTATTATTTATTATTATAAACATTTTTTTAAATAGATATATATATATACCTTTATTCAGGGAGGGAAAAAAATTAGGGCTGGGGAAATTAAAGATTAATTCCTCGATTAATCTTTAATTTTTTTGATCGATCAAAATTATTTTGATCGATCAAAATTCTTGACGTCACCGGACAGCCTGGACAGTGAGACTTGCCCTGCTGGATGTGAACAAACTGCACCCATTGGCTTAAGGTACCTTTGCATCTGTGGAGGAGGAGGATGCATCAGGCTCCATCAGGGGAAGGGGGCAAAAATAACCATTTTCCTGTCCTAAGCAGTTTTATGCAGACAATTCTTTGTGTATCGGCAACATCTGTTCCGTGCGAAAGACTGTTCAGTTCTTCATTGTCAATAAAATGCGATCATGTCTGCTTCCAGAAAATGTAAACACTCTGGTATGTCTGCGTGACTGGCTAAAGTAATCCCTACTTGCCTATGATAAAGTGATTGTCAATATACTAGATACGTTTTATAATTAAAGTTAAACTAACTTCCTACGTTTTTCTTAAAGTTTAATAAGAAAAAATTACTTATGTCAGTGCTACAGTTTGAATTTAAAACATATTTGTGTGAACTGTGAAGTTAATTAATGGATTGTGGAAACTAACTAGTGTCGGGGGATTGTATATAGTGTATACCATATTTACCACTGACTAATGCAGAGTTGCAATGCAAGAAGATCAGCTAAAAGTAGTTGGATCTGTAAGTGTGTTATAATTAATCAAAATTAGTCGATTAATCGATTAAAAAAACAAAACGATTAATCGAACACGAAAATTTTAATCAGTAACAGCCCTAAAAAAAATGGATGTACTTTTGCAATGGAAGGGCGTAGGTCTGGGCCTATTTATGCACAGGGCTGGGCCAGGCCTAGTTCCTATCTCACTGATTGCTCCGGGCCGAGTAGTGAGCATGTGCAGAGAGGCTCTGACCATAGTCGGCGTCATGCACATGCCCAGTCTGGCTGGCCCTTCATTTGCATGGGGTCACGGCTCATTTCAATGGAACACTCCCACGTCCTTCCCACTTTGAATTACACCGCTTTACGCCTCGGAATTGATGTTGCGCCAGTGCAAATTTGGGCGCAAACACTCTGTGGATACGGCATTTGCGTCTCTAATTTGAGCTGGCATAACGTAAAGGAGATGCGCTACGCCGGTCTATATATGCGCTGATGTATGTGGATCTGGCCCAATATTTTTTGCTAGAAAATTACTTTAAACCGCCAAACATTATATATATTTTAGCAGAGACAAAAATGGCAATTGCTGCAATATTTTATGTCACACTGCATTTGCCCACTTCAATGAATAATACAAACCATAAAAACAAAACAGTAAAGTTAGCCCTTTTTTTTTTATTTTAATGTGAAAGATGATGTTATGCCGCACGAATCGTTAGAGAATCGTGATCTATCTTCTAAGCAAAAAAATTGAAGTTGTCATTTTAGCCAGAATCGTGCAACTCTATACCATGCAACATAAAAAGTTGCAAAGACCACCATAGAGTCATTTTCTATCAAAAAACAAATGATGATTTTTTTTCTCAGTCTGCTGCAGTGTGTCAGCTTGTATTTATAATGGCCGCTCTTTATAGCTTCTCACAGGCTGTGCAAGCAGGCCCGTATCTCCGGAACCATAAATGATAGCCATCCCATATTTTGACCGGTTGTGGGGTAGGTATTCAACTGCCTACCCCCAAATGTGGGGTTTCTGTGACCTCTGTTCGTCGAGCTACAACCCCCGAAGTCGATCTTTTTTTTTTTTTTCAGATTATTTTTTTTTTTTTGGGCAAATGGGCCTATCTTGAGAAAGGGGCCTGGAGCTCCAGCTCCAACAGCCCCTATGTTATTCCAGCCCTGGCTGTATCTGCTGAACTATATAACATCTAAATATAACGGACAGTCTGCCCCTTCTCTGCTGGTTAATATAGGAAGAATTGTTATTAAAAATTATAAATTAAAAGCCAGACCCTTTAGTGGTATACATTCAGCCACCAGCCATAGCTACTATCAGCCACCATCAGACAAACACGCAGAATTTGCCCTTGGGCATAAATTAAGCAAGAGCCTGATCCAGGAAGAAAGTCCTTTCTCCCCCTTTCTTTTTTTTTTTCGTTCAACCATCCTGTTCATCTCCCCTTTCTTTTCTTCACGGACAGTCAGGGAAGATGGTAAAGCAAACCAGGGGGAGGAATTAAGCAAAAAAACAATTAAAGCATATCTTATTTCTGAAGCTCCAGCATAGTGGGCTTAAGCGACTCCAACTAAGTAGAAGCTTTCTCCAGAGAAAGCTTTGGACATGGGAAAGAAAGCGGGTGAAACGATAGCTGTACTGTCCCCGGGAAAACTCACTCCAGGGAAGGAGAAAAGTAATGACAAAATCCCAGAAGCAAAAAATAAAGGAAAAGTTTTGAGCACCCCTGAGAGACAACAGCAAAAGGAAATAAACCAAGAATAGCTACAACTACCCCCCAACTAAGCAAGACATGGCAGATATGATTGACATGATCTGTCGTTTAGAACGCACTATTTAAGGTGAGATGGGAGCCACAAGGAAGGATATACACAGTGTCCTACAAAGAGTTGAAGAGATAGAAGAACAACTAGAAGAACATAAAAATGCCATATCAGAATTAAGAGATAGAGCAGACATGGACTGGATAGTGATAAGGAATGCCCGCTACAGACTCAAGGACCAAGAAAATCGTAGTAGGAGGAGGAACCTCCGGATAAAAGGTCTCCCCGAGGAAGTTAAAGATGAAGATTTGGGTGACATACTTCGGGAACTATTTAAGAATGCTCTAAAACTGGACTTATCTTTGCCTATGCAGTTTGAAAGAGTACATAGGATCCAGAGGTCTTATGTCCAAAGGGACGCCCCCAGGGACCTAGTAGTAAGGTTTCAGAACTATGGCCATAAGGAACAGGTTGCCAAAGTTCTAGAAACTCTGTTCCTATGTAATATAAGGGAAATAAAATGTTAATCTTTTCAGATCTGTCCCCGGAGACACTGGCCCGTAAAAGGGCTCTGAAACCCCTGACTAACCTTCTGCAAACAAAGGAGATCTCTTATAGGCGGGGATTCCCAGCCTGCCTATCTGTAAAGCATCAGGGAATATCTGCCTACATTCGATTTCTAGAAGAAAAGAGTAAAGGAGTTCTGCAATAGACAGAACCTACAATCAGTACAAGATGAAAACTGGAAAAAAAGACCGCCAACATGGAAAAGATGGAAAGAACAGGATTGGAACAGAGCATAAATGAAGACATTTGGAATATAAAAGTTTTTTTTTTTTGAAGACTGGACTAATGTCAGGTTTCATATCAGGCTAGCAGCAGACAACAGTTCAGGTGTGCTAATATGCTTATAGTTCAATAACAAGAGCACATACCATGAGCAGGTCTTGAGAAGCAGGTCAGCGCTGGGACTTGTAGTTCACCACGGATGCAGGGTAGAGATGAGCGGGACAGCTGGCACTTGTAGTTCACTGCTGAAGTAGGTGTTTTGATGAGCAGGAAAGCTGGAACTGTAGTTCACCGCAGGTGTGGATGTTGGTGGTGTTGCTGGTGCTAGTAGTGCACCACTGCAATGGATGTGGTCTAGGCAAGCCGAGTCATACACGGATAATCAGAGTTCGAAAGGTACCAAATCGGAAGCAACAAGCGGGGTCAAACAGTCCGGGTCATACACAAAGTTTGCAGATAAACAGGTCAGGCTGGATCTCTCAAGGCAAGCAGAGTAACTCTATCACGAGCACTGATTGGGTGAAAACACAGGTGTTTTAAAGGAGAGCTGGCCAATCAGTGTTTCCCAGCCAAGGCTGTGTCAGGTGAGTGCGCTGGGTCCTAGAGGGATCCAGTACTGACAGTACCCCCCCTTCTCGAGGGGTTGCTCCTGCACCCCCAGGCTTACTTGGATATCGAAGATGGAACTTCTTCTTAAGGCGATCAGCATGGAGATCGCGAGCTGGGATCCAGGATCGATCCTCTGGGCCAAAACCTTTACAATGAACTAGATATTGTAAGGAATTGCGTACTCGTCTGGAGTCAAGAATATATGCCACTTCATATTCCTGGCTATCCGACACATCTACAGGTTCTGGTTCATTTATTTGGAGACTAGAGTGAACAGGTTTCAATAAAGAAACATGGAAGACATTAGGAATGCGCATGGACGGGGGGAGTTTTAATCTATAGGACACAGGATTAACAATCTCCGAAATCTCATAGGGCCCGATGAATTTTGGGCCAAGTTTCTTGGATGGAACATGCAGGGACAGATTCCTGGATGATAGCCACACTTTGTCACCAACTTTATATCCAGGGGCCTTTGAGCGCCTCTTATCAGCCGTTTTCTTAAAAGCCTGCACCGAACGAGAAATAGCACGATTGACGTCAGACCAGATTTTGGAGAAATTTTCAATCGTGGTGTTGGCATCTGGAACATCAGAGGGTGGAAGATCAAAGGAGCACACACGAGGATGCAACCCGTAAACACAGAAGAAGGGAGAGGTCCCTGTAGAAGAGCTGGCACAATTATTAAAGGCAAACTCTGCCCATGGAAGGCTGTCGACCCACTCCACCTCATCATTGGCCATCAGACAACGTACCATCTTCTCCAGAGTCTGATTAGTTCTTTCCGTTTGGCCATTTGTCTCGGGATGATAGGCTGAAGAATATGATAACTTAATCCCTAGCTGAGAACAAAGGGCCTTCCAAAACTGGGCTATAAACTGAGAGCCGCGGTCTGAGACAATGTTAATTGGTGCCCCATGGAGCCTGAAAACATGTTTAATGAATAAAGATGCCAGATCTCTAGCAGACGGCAGTTTCGGAAGTGGAACAAAGTGGGCCATCTTACTGAACCTGTCTACCACCACCCAGATCGTGGAACATCCCTGGGACGGAGGCAAGTCAGTGATAAAGTCCATAGATAAATGGGTCCAGGGACAAGTAGGTATTGGTAGAGGACGTAGAAGACCGGAGGGCTTAGAGGTACTGCCCTTGCTTCTGGCACAAACCTCACAAGCCTGGACAAAGGCTAGCACATCCTGCCTAATCGATGGCCACCAGAGGTTGCGAGAGATAATCTCATAAGTTTGTCTAAACCCCGGATGCGCTGCAGGCTTTGACGCATGTACCTGCTGCAAAACCTGCAAACGAAGAGCCAAGGGCACAAAAAGCATACCAGAGGGAGTGGAAGGGGGGGCTTCAGCCTGTGCAGGTAATAAGGCCTCAGAGATGTCAGTCTGGGTGAAAGCCAAAATCCTGTCCTCAGAGATAATGGATTGTGGAGGAAGCGGAGGTGGGGATTCTGATAAAAAACTGCGAGACAAGGCATCGGCCTTAACATTTTTTGGCCCTGGTAAATAAGAAATTGTGAAGTCAAATCTTGAGAAGAACAATGACCACCTGGCCTGACGTGAGTTCAGTCTTTTAGCAGAACGGATGTATTCAAGGTTTTTGTGGTCAGTCAGAACTATGAATGGATAGCGAGCTCCCTCCAGCCAATGTCTCCATTCCTCCAAAGCTAGCTTTATGGCCAAAAGTTCTCTGTTGCCTATATCATAGTTGCGCTCTGCTGGGGAATATTTACGGGACAGGAAGGCGCAGGGGTGGATGGCAGCAGTTACAGGGTCCTTTTGTGACAGAAGCGCCCCCACCCCTACTTCGGATGCATCTACCTCCACAATAAAAGGCAGCTCAGGAACAGGATGGCGTAGAATTGGTGCAGAGGTAAAGGCTTTCTTCAACTGAGTGAAGGCTGTCTGGGCTTCAGTAGTCCATTTAAACTTAGACGGAGACTTCCTGGTGAGAGAGGTGATGGGATGTGCAATGGTGGCAAAATTCCTAATGAATTTCCGATAGAAATTTGCAAAGCCCAGGAAGCGTTGAACTGCTTTCAGGTCTGAAGGTGATGCCCAGTCTAGAATGGCCTGAATCTTGGCTGGATCCATGGTTAGGCCTGTGTCAGAGATTAGGTAGCCCAGAAAAGGTACTTGTTTGACATGAAATGAACATTTTTCAGGCTTAACAAAAAGGGAATGAGCCTTTAATCGGGCCAACACTGAACGGACGTGTCTCTGATGCGTTTCAAGATTGGGAGAATATATCAAAATATCATCCAAGTATACAAGCATAAAGCGACCCAACAGGTCACGGAAAATGTCATTCATAAAGTTTTGAAAGACAGCTGGTGCATTCCTGAGACCAAAAGGCATGACAAGACACTCGTAGTGGCCATCCTTGGTGTTAAAGGCTGTCTTCCACTCATCTCCTTTACGGATGCGCACTAGATTATAGGCTCCCCTTAGGTCTAGTTTGGAGAAAATCTTTGCTCCCTGGATTTGGGAGAATAACTCTGTGATGAGAGGGAGAGGGTACCGATTGGGAACGGTTATTTTATTTAGACCTCTGTAGTCAACACAAAGTCTTAGACCCCCGTCCTTCTTTGGGACAAAGAAGCAACCTGCGCCTGCGGGAGAAGTAGAGGGACGGATGAAACTTTTAGCTAGGTTTTCCTGGATGTATTCTTGCAAAGCAAGGTTCTCTGGTTCGGACAATGGAAAGACTCTCCCTCGCGGAGGTGTAGTGTCAGGCAAAAGGTCAATGGGACAGTCATAACTGCGATGAGGTGGTAAGGTGTCAGCACTCCCTTTAGAAAACACATCCTGAAAGTCCTTATAACAAAGCGGAATCTGTTCCATTTCCACTTGACAAGCAGCAAGTCGAACAGGGTGCTGGATGCAACTTCCTTTACACTGATTGGACCAAGCCAGAATATTTCCTGTTCGCCAGTCAATTACAGGATTGTGCTTCTGAAGCCAAGGAAGGCCTAGGATCAAAGGAGTGGATGGAGAGTCAATGACAAGACATGAAATCTTCTCCCAGTGCAGGGCCCCCAATTGTAACTGGAAGGGATTGGTGGACTGAAGCACAAGGTCTTGTGAGAGAGGCCGGTTATCCACAGAAATTAGGCGGACTGGGCAATCTAGCATATGAGTTTCCAGGGACAAGGAGGTAATCAAAGTTTTATCAATAAAATTCTCAGCAGCTCCAGAATCTACCAAGGCCAGCAGTTCATGAGTCCCTGTCCCAAAGTGAATAACACTAGGTAGAAGTATACGACTGTCCCCCTGGGGAGATGAAAGCAGACCTAAGGTGACCTCCCCATAATCACCTAGGTCCGGGAGTTTCCCGGACGTGTAGGGCACGAACGGAGCATGTGACCCCTGAGCCCACAATACAGGCAAAGTCCCATATTACGCCGGCGTGTGTGTTCCTGGGCAGATAGCCGGGTGGAGCCTAGCTGCATAGGTTCTTCCACTGAACTGGCACTGGAGGTTGGATGGTCAGGTGGTAAGGGAGGTATACAGTTTGCCACAGCCATATTTTTTTCTCGCCCCCTCTCTCGCTGACGGCGATCAATTCTAATGGCTAGACACATAGCTTCCTCCAGTGAGGGTGGATAGGAAAAGTTGACCAGAGCGTCCTTAATTGCATCTGAAAGACCTATTCTAAACTGGCTGCGGAGAGCTGCATCATTCCAGCCAGATTCTGGGGCCCACCTGCGAAACTCTGAGCAGTACATTTCAGCTGTGGTGGTTCCTTGCTTTAAGTTACGCAGGGTTGATTCTGCAGTAGCCATACGATCTGGATCATCGTACAGCAATCCAAGGGCTTCAAAGAAGGCATCTACAGTTAGCAGGGCTGGATGGTTTGGTTCAAGGTTAAAGGCCCAAGCCTGGGGGTCACCCTGTAGCAGAGAGATAATGATCTGAACTCTCTGAGTTTCAGAGCCAGAAGAGGATGGCCTTAATTTGAAATATAATTTGCAGCTGTTTTTAAAGTTGCAGAATCCCTTACGGTCGCCAGAAAAACGGTCAGGCAAAGGAATTTTTGGTTCAGATAAAGTTTTTGTAACAGTTGTAGTAGGGGATTGTACCTTGGTGAGCTCTGTGGCCATTTGCTGAACTTGATGGGATTAACGGCAAAGTTCTTGTGCAAACATCTGAGCCTGCTCAGAATCCATGATGGGTTTTCCCTTTTTATGTATGGCTCGTGATAATGTCAGGTTTCATATCAGGCTAGCAGCAGACAACAGTTCAGGTGTGCTAATATGCTTATAGTTCAATAACAAGAGCACATACCATGAGCAGGTCTTGAGAAGCAGGTCAGCGCTGGGACTTGTAGTTCACCACGGATGCAGGGTAGAGATGAGCGGGACAGCTGGCACTTGTAGTTCACTGCTGAAGTAGGTGTTTTGATGAGCAGGAAAGCTGGAACTGTAGTTCACCGCAGGTGTGGATGTTGGTGGTGTTGCTGGTGCTAGTAGTGCACCACTGCAATGGATGTGGTCTAGGCAAGCCGAGTCATACACGGATAATCAGAGTTCGAAAGGTACCAAATCGGAAGCAACAAGCGGGGTCAAACAGTCCGGGTCATACACAAAGTTTGCAGATAAACAGGTCAGGCTGGATCTCTCAAGGCAAGCAGAGTAACTCTATCACGAGCACTGATTGGGTGAAAACACAGGTGTTTTAAAGGAGAGCTGGCCAATCAGTGTTTCCCAGCCAAGGCTGTGTCAGGTGAGTGCGCTGGGTCCTAGAGGGATCCAGTACTGACAACTAATAAGGATTGGACTACCTGGGGGAGGGCGATAAGGTACCAGCCTGACGTCCTCCTAAGACCAATTCCAGATTAAGGTCTAGGTCTCCAGGAAGGGGAGGACACGCTGGTCTCTCCATGGGAGGGCCAACTCGGCAGGTCGCCAGTAAGAGCGCGGACCAAGAGAGTTCAAATATTGATGTACAATATGTACACACGATCAGACCGGTCCGCTGAAACTTGTCCGACGGACCGTTTTCATCGGACCACACTGAAGTGGTCTGTTGGTCTGATGTGCGTACACACCATCAGACCAAAATCCCATCGGACCAGAACGCTGACACGTAAACCACGTACGACGTCACTATAAAGGTGAAGGCCAAAGCCTACGATGCCACCCTTGGTTCTGCTTTTGCTAGTTACGTGTTCCCGCATGTTAGCGAAGGTTTGGTTAGAGCCGGTTCACGCTTTTCAGTCTCCGCGCTTTACAGGTCGTATTCTCAGGTTCAGTGTGTGATTGTGGGTTCGTATTTGGTATTCAGTGCTGGCGTTCGGGTCGTTTCTGCTTTGCAGTGGCATCCTGTCCGCTCCTATCTGTTTGCCGTGCGTTCTTTGCAGGTATTGCTGGATTTGGGGGTGCTTTCTGTTTTAGTGCGTTCTTGACTGACCAGCCGGCCGGTTTGAAGCCATGATGGAGCAGCAGCATGACTTTTCTCGAGTTCGTGCTGGATATGGGCTTGGTTCTGGATTTTATTTTCACTCCAGGACTTTGGCCAGGAACAGGGGGAGGAGGAGTTCCTGGGCCAAGAATTGGTTGCGCCAGCGTGACTGATTCTCTCATATGCCTCTGCTTAGGGAACTCCAGGAAAATAATCCTGATGACTACAGGAACTTTCTCCGTATAACGGACTCTGTTTTCCACCGTCTGCTGGATCCTCTGTCCCCCTATATCACGAGGCAGGACACTGTGATGCGCCAAGCCATCACGGCCGAGCAGAGGCTTATTGCCACGTTGCGGTACCTGGCAGGACCTCAAGTTCTCGACAGGCATCTCTCCCCAGGCGCTTGGGATCATCATACCGGAGACGTGTTCTGCCATCATACAAGTTATGCAGAAGGAGTATATTAAGGTAAGTTTCCTCCTTTCAACATCACAATCTATGTCTTTACTAATGTATGCTAATGTATTGTATTTCTTGGATGTTTCCGTAATTACCATGATTGTAATATGCAGTGTGTTGAATGTTCCCTTTTCTCCCCATACATGTTGTTAAGCTTTCCATGTTCTTTTTGTTGGCCTACATGCATATTTTTACCTTCACCACTATTAACCTGTCCAGCATGCTATCCTAGGGACAAACACACCTAGCCTAGTATTTTTAGTGCCAGTTTTTTGTCTGCTCCATTGTAGTTCTGCCCCCCCTAAAAATGTAGTTCTGCCCCGCCTAAAAATGTTTATTGCCCTATCAGAGGGATGGGGAGTCTACTGTAATAATAAGTGGGCCTATATTTTTGGCATGAAATACTCACTCTACAATAATAATACTGTGATGTTGCACAAGGATGGTTTTTGTATTGTGTTTGCAATGTTTATGTGCCAAAGTACTAATATTATTTTTTTGCTTCTCCCCACAGTTTCCCTCCATGCCACAGGAATGGCAGATTGTGGCTTCCCAATTTGCCCAGCGGTGGGACTTTCCGAACTGCGGAGGGGCAATAGATGGGAAACATCCGCATAGTGCCGCCACCCCGTTCGGGGTAGTACTATTTTAACTACAAAGGTTTTCATAGTATCGTGTTGATGGCGGTGGTGTCGGCACAGTATGAGATTTTGTATGTGGACGTGGGGAAGAACGGCCGGCTGTCTGATGGGGAAGTGTTCACGTGGACGAAGTTTGCCAAGCGTCTACAATCTGGTGGTCTGGAACTGCCACAGGATGGAGACAATGTGGAGGGACTTCCGTTTGTTTTTCTCGCGGATTAAGCTTTCGGTAGTCGGAAATGCCTTTGGGATACTCGCCTGTTCCAGATAGCGATACACCTGGCGGAATATAAATTGAACACTATTGTTTTAGCCTGTTGCATTTTGCACAATTTTTTATGCAGGCACTCCCAGTCGTTCCTAGCCAACATCGGTGCTGAGGCAGGACTACCCTCAGATACCTTTGTTGGCCTGGGCACTGGTCGCGCTGGCTTGGCCACCCAATCTGCTCGTGAGGTACGTGACAAATATGTTGAGTACTTTGCTATGGCAGATCATATTTCTTTCTAATTCGGCCCCCAAAAGAAAGAAATATTAAAAGAAATAATAAATAATTTGACCATTGGACTTTATACAGTTGTTTGTCATTTTTGCTTTCTTTTCTTTTATCTGTCTTCCTGGTTCTCCAACTAGTGCACTTCTAGTGCCAAATTTAGTGTTTTATGTTTTTTTCATGTTTTAGTAAATAACCACAATTGCACAGTAGTCACTCATCTAAAAACTGGCATTGAGCATAGAAAGTAGAAGCCATTCCATTTTGGGTTTATTTGGTAAAAATTATTATTATTTTTTTTAATTTCCCACCAAAATGTGGGTTGTTTATTTGACACTATATTTTTTATTTATTTTTTAAATAATTTTAAATTTGGTATGTAGTATAAAAAACATAATTTTGTTCAAAATACAAAAATCTAGAAACAATGGAACTTACAAAGTTCAACCTTTTAATCCAAACACATGTGATGGGCTGATGTCACCACGGAACACGCCAAAATTTGAAGATGCAACACATTCTGTGTGAGGGGCCAAATGGGGATTTCTCTTCTGAGATACCATGACAAATGTCCACATGTGCTATCTGCCATCATGGATGTGTTTTGGGGGTGCAAACCCTTCCTCTCACCTACTTGAGTGAGGTTGGCGTGTGTATTTTCCTATTCAAACTGTTGTGCAAAACATAGCATTGAAAGTGGGTTGGGGGGAGGGGGGTTAATCTTGGATACGGCCCAACATGTCAATGATGTTTTTATAATTTTGCTCAATGACATCCATCCTTTCCCTCATAATCTGCATTCCTGTACTGCATTCCATTATTTGTTGGATGATGATTTGGGCACTAGCTTGGGAAAAATGAGGACTAGCAGATGTTGGGATACCACCATCTTCATCCCCTAAAAAAACAAAAAAAAAAAAAAAGGTATAGGTAATTTAATATGCAGGCCTATCTACTTCTCTTTTTCCCTGTGAAGCTGGGGTGACACTGACCTGTTGTGCTGATAATCTCCACCTCACCATCTTCCACAACTCCTCCTTCTTCAACAACTCCTTCTTCTTCCACAATTCCTCCTTCTTCCACAACTCCTCCTTCTTCCACAACTCCTCCTTCCACAATTCCTTCTTCCTCCTCTCTTCCTTCCTCCTCTCTTCCATCCTCCTCTCTTCCTTCCTCCTCTCTTTCTTCCATCACTCCTTCCACATCCTCCTCCTCCACATGCAGAGGTTTAGGGCCAGATTCAGATACAATTACATTGGCGCAGAGTATCAGAGATACACTACGCCGCCGTATTTTACCTGGCTCTACGACGGATTCATGTAGATTTTGGCCCGTTAGGTACGGCGGCGTAGTGTATTTCTCGCGGCGGAATCGAAATACGCGATTAGGGGGCGTGAAGCATTTAAATTAGGCGCGTCTCCGTGGCGATAGAACTGCGCATGCTCCGTTCAGAAATTTCCCGCCAATTTCGTTATGTCATTTTTTGTTTGAGTAGCGTCGTTTACGTACATTCCTATTCCCGGACGACTTACGTAAAAAAATAAAAACAAACGTTGAAATTCAACGCTTTTTTCTACATTCCTTGTAGTGGTAATACAAGTGACACAATTAGTTTTTAAAAGAACAGTATAAAACATTTTTTTATTTAAAATGAATGGGATTTTTTTTTGGACGCGCCTGTCCCTCCGGGCTCACGTTCGGAGGCGGACGCATGCGTGGGCGTCGCCCGCGTGTGGAGGCGGTGTTCGGGCCGCACGGGTGGGGTGTCGCCGCGATCATTGGAGCGAGGGCGGTGGTTCTGGCCCTGGACCTCCTCTGTGGCTCAGGACATGCAACCTGTACAATTTTATAAATGTGGCCTATGGAGATTTGTAAGGGTAAAAGTTTGTCGCCATTCCACGAGCGGGCGCAATTTTGAAGAGTGACATGTTGGATATCAATTTATTCGGTGTAACATTATCTTTCACAACATAAAAAAAAAACATTGGGCTAACTTTACTGTTGTCTTATTTTTTTATTAAAAAAATTGTATTTTTCCCAATAAAAGTGCGCTTGTAAGACTGCTGCGTAAATACGGTGTGACAGAAAAAAAAAAGAAATTAGACGCGGGAATGACGGCCATACTTAACATGGGCTGTCTAATATTAGACCAGATAAAAGCTGGAATAACTTTACGCGGCAAAAAGATGACTACAGATGCCGTAAGAGATTGCGAATGACGCTCGTAACTTTGTGGATCATCGGAAAAAGCTCAGTTGCATACCCCGACCGCGGAAAACGACGGGAACTCCACCCAGCGGCCGCAAATTTATTGCAGCGTAGATCCGAAGGCGTACGAACACGTAAGCCAGTCAGATTGAAGCCCGAAGCCGTCGTTTCATGGTTTGAGGATTCAGACTAATGAAACGACGCGCGTAATTTGAAAGTACTCCGGTCTAACGTGAGATAGACCGGAGTAAGGGCTCTGTGAATCTGGCCCTTAGATTTTTGTGAGATTCTGGGCCTCCTTGCCTCCTCCATATGCTGGCTTCTTCTTTCCCCTAAATAACATGAAACAAAAGGTATACTCACTCAGCACACAGATATTGGAGGGCAGAAATACAAAACATTGCTTAGAAGTGGGTTACAATTGTGTTTTTGGGCTTAATCCACCAAACATAACCTTTGTTTTTATATGACTTCTCCCAAGCTGTGATACTGCCGCTGTTTTGCAAAGTGACACACATGGATGACCTCCCAAAAAAGTACAAATAAATAGAAATTGGAGTTATAGGGGAGACACAGGTGCTCTTGAGTCCAGATGTGAAAACAGCTGCTTATTATCACTGAATGAATCCTGTTTGCCTTTCACATTTTTAAATCAGAAAAGTTTTTATTATGAGTAAGGCAAAAAAGAACAAAAACAAAGGGCATGTACACAGCAATTAAGTGACCCAAAAGAAAAAGGGCTACATAGGATACATCATCAGTTGTACAGAAATAAGGAGCAATACACAATCTCAATAACATCACTGAAACAAGTACCATGTACAACTTCCAGTTTGCCCCTCGTTACATCTTTCAGGAGTGGAATAAAAAGACAGAAAACGACTAAACAATAACCAAACAAAAAACAAACAAAAAAAAAAAAAAGGGGGGGGGGGGGGGGAGACAAAATGAAACAAAGACCAATACAGCCTGAAGACACCAATAAATCATTTTTTCTTATGCCAGCCGTCCCATTACCCTCGTTTCCAGTAGTTTTAAGAACCCAGTCACATCTCAATGGCCCACCTATCCAAATCATCATCCCTGTAACAACCTATCCAGGACTAGTTGTGGAGGAGCTACCTCCGGAGATTCCAACCAACACTGCCATATATTATCGAATTTTCGTGACGCTTTCCTATGAGAGTATGTGTTCTTTTCCCTTAAGAGGATCCTGTTAACCTCCTGGATCCATTGCCGGCTCACTGGAACCCGGGTAGACAGCCAATATTTCGCTATAAGCTTTCTTGCCAGATATAATAGTCTAAGCAGAGCGGTGTAAACATGAGGCAAGTATAAGTCCTCATCAAGGCCCCCGAGCAAGCATACCAGCGGACTCACAGGCAACTGAACCTGATAGGTGGAATTAATGACCACAATAACTGCGTTCCAATACCTCACAAGCTTGGGGCATCTCCACAACATATGGATAAGGTCCCCTGGGTGAACCTGACATTTGGGGCATATGGGTGTGTCACGCCTGCCCATTGATGTAATTGTACTGGAGTCCTATATACCCTGTGTAGAATGAACAAATGCGTCAGTCTCTGAGCCGTCGATACTAAAAACCAATGGACCCGCACGCAGTACTTGCTCCCATTGTTCTCCATCTATGGGCCCAATGTCCCTCTCCCACTTTTCCCTGCAGGGTAGAACGTCAGGTGCTTGTACAGGTGCTAGTAATTGTAGGTAGGACCTGGAGATGAAGCCCTTTTTTTCAGTTTCATCAAACACTGAGCCCAGAAAGTTGGAGTTCTCTAGGCGCAGAGATGAACAATTTCCCTGGGACCTGAGTGCATGCGCCAATCTAAGGTATTGATAATAGGACTCGCCCAGCAGAGGGAATTCCTCTTTTAACCTTTCAAAAGACTTAAGGACCACCCCGTCCAGGATTTGAACCAAATATTTAATGCCCGCTGCCTCCCACCGAGAGCAGTCCTGAAGTTTAGCTAGTTCAGTATAAAATCTGTTCCGCCAGATGGGTGTGCTAGGTAGGAAACCCGTGATCCCCATTCTCCTCTTAACATTACTCCACAGTTTTTTAAAAAGACAGACCGTAGGACATGTCTCAGGGGCACCAGGGAAAACCATCTCCATGTGGGATAATGCAGAATACAAAGTGGTTGGGTCTATGAGCAAGGCCTTAGAGGGGTCAGTCACCTCCGACTGATTCCACCCCGTAAAATGCTGTAATTGGGCTGCATAGAAATACGTCTGAGCATTGGGAACAGACATTCCCCCCTGATCTTTAGGGTATTGCAGGGTGATAAGTTTTATCCTGGCCACACGGTTATTCCAAATAAGGGACCTAAATTGGGAGTCAATACGCTGAAACCAGTACTTTGGGATCCACACAGGAGCGTTATGCAAAATATACAGCAGTTGTGGGGCCCAGATCATCTTGATCAAGTTTACCCGTCCCGTAACTGACAGGGGTAACCTACCCCAGGCGGAGCATTTAGTTTTAAATTTTTGTAGGAGGGGTTTGAGGTTGAGGGACACATAGTCCGTCGGATCTTTGGTCACTATAATCCCTAAATATTTGAAGGAGTCCACCAGCTGTATCCGGGATACCGCCTCTGGTAGCTTCGAAGGAGGAACATCCAACGGGAGGAGCACCGATTTATGCCAATTAATGGCAAAACCAGACAACTCCCCAAAACACTCGATGAGTTGCATCACTGCCAGCAGGGACCCCTCCGTATCTCCCAGATACAGCAGTGCATCATCCGCGTACAGTGATATCCTAGTCTCTCCATGCTTTCGTTTAAATCCTACTATGTGCGGGGACTCACGTATCCTAGAGGCCAAGGGTTCCAACGCTAGGGCAAAAAGCAGGGGCGACAGAGGGCACCCCTGCCTAGTACCCCGGAACAAAGGAAAGGCCTCCGACAGCACATCATTTATTCTAATCCTCGCCAATGGGGCTGCATACAAAAGTTTTACCCAGTGTATAAAACCCTCCCCAAGCCCGAATCTATCTAACACTGCCCAGAGATATCTCCACTCGACGAAATCTTTGGCAGCGTCGAGAGAAAGAATCGCCCTATTTCCCGGATTTTCCACAGGGAGCTGAACATTCAAGAAGAGCCTTCTATTCAGCGCTGTGGATCGTGCAGGGATAAAGCCCAACTGATCCACATGGACCAATCGAGATATCACCGCAGAAAGCCTAGTCGCCAGAACTCTAGCAAATATTTTAACATCTGAATTCAGTAACGATATAGGCCTGTAGGAGTCAGGCTGCAGGGAGTCCTTGCCTGGCTTAGGAAGTACCACCACCACAGCTTCCCCCATAGAGGCCGGAAGACGACCAGTCTTAAAGGCTTCATTGAATACTTCCAACAGTCCCGGCAGAAGGGCCTCCCCATATCTCTTATACCGTAAGTTTCTATTGGCAACCCATCTGTACCAAGGGGCCTTGCTATTCGCCATTTGTGACACAGCCAGTGAGAGTTCTTCTAATTTAAGTGGAGCATTCAGCATCATCACTTCCTGAGCTGTAGCCTTAGGCATGGCGCACTGGTCCAGAAAGTGGGAGACCGCTTCTCCAGTGGGGTTCACTTTAGATGTGTACACATCATTGAAAAAGTCTGTAAACACCGAGGCAATATGCGCCTGGTCACCAACTGTGTCCCCAAGCGGCGTTTTAATGGCATCAATATGCGCCTTACCCTGCTGTGCTCTTGCGATCACCGCCAGGAAGTGCCCTGTATTTTCCCCCTCATTAAAATAATGCTGTTGAATAAAAAACCTTTTGTTTTCGGCTGCATTTAAAGAGACCTGTTGATACAAAGCTTGGGCCTCCAACCTTGCCTTTCACATTCTAGTAAGGTTGAACAAACACATCATCTTTTCCACAATGTTTACAAATGTTGTTTTACGCCAAATAGCCATGTCCAGGTGTGCTTTTCCTGAAACAACATTGGATTTGTGAGAAACAATGTGATGGAACGATGTTTACTACGAGTGTGAAAAAACTTCCTATTTCCTAAATCCACATAAAAATGATACATGTGTTCCAAAGTACAACCAGGCCAACGAGGCAGATGTA
Source organism: Rana kukunoris (assembly GCA_029574335.1). Classification (NCBI taxonomy): domain Eukaryota; kingdom Metazoa; phylum Chordata; class Amphibia; order Anura; family Ranidae; genus Rana; species Rana kukunoris. The sequence goes on from CM056050.1 coordinate 412,025,003, forward strand.
GAAATATACATGTCCATAAATTAATAAAGACAATTGCCAACCAAAAAAATAATAATTTTCTTGATCTTCCTATACTGCTCTGGCTCACGCAATTTCAAGTCCGACCAACGTTTTCGAAGCTGCTCCTTGGACCTTGTGACCCCAAATATGTCATAAAGTCTCCTCGCAACCTTGTCCATTATTTTAGCCTTCCTCCGATTAGTGATGTTGTATGGCCCATGATCTCCATCGTAATCTTTCCTCTGCAGTATGTCCATCATCTCCACCATCTCTTCTAGTGACATATTTGTTGCCTTGTAGCGTTTGGGCCTGGATAATAACGTTCCTGCCTTCGTCCTTTTCTGGTCATAAGAGGGTAAAGCACGCTCCTGTGACATCGCCATATTATCGTTTCACAATGATTAGGGGCGTGGAAAAGAGGAAAGGTCCGTCATGGGTGGCGAAGAGGGCGGCGTTTCACGCATGCGCAGAGTGTATAAGAAGAACAACGTGATTACGTAGGTTACGCAGAGTTTACTCGAGCATAAGCGAGGAACTACAGATACAAGGGTAAATTTGAACATGTGTCCCAGAAACTTGAGTCATGGGATGGGGGGTTAAAAGCGGGCATAGAATATGCGGACAAAGAGGGTGGCGCTTCATGCTTGCGTGGGGTATATAAGGAGAACGACGTGATTACGTAGGTTACACAGAGTTTACTCGAGCATAAGCGAGGAACTACAGAGGCGAAGGTAAATTTGAACATGGGATCAGCAGAGGCCTAGAAACTTGAGAGTCATGGGATGGGGGTTTTGTATATTGATTGCACCCTTGCGCTATTATGTATCTTGGGGACCCCATGCTATTTCGCTCTCCATCTGCTTGGAGACATAACAAAATATATATGTGAGAATGCCCTACCTCTTTATTTTATTATTGTATATTCAGATCGGGCAACTTTTGTTCAGTGTTGGTTGGACAGAGGTAATTAGGTAGTGTATCATGTCATCAATGCTGAGGGGCATGATATCTACACATGAAATAGTGCCTTGATTATTTCTATCATTAATTGTGGATGGTTATAGATGCCATGTATTTAGTGAAATGGAACCAAAGGGTCTGCATGTAAAATCATTTTTTTCTACAACAATGGGGCAGAGCTGGGCAGCATTTTAGCAGCAGGAGACACTGTTTGTATAGTAGCTCTAAAGATTGTGCACATATTCTGACAATGTCAAAGCTGAGCCTTTTTTAAATCGTGTTTTCTGTTTATTTTTCTTTTGGTATTCTAGACATAATTTTTTCCATTTTAGACTACTATGGAGAAATTACATATTCACGAGAATATGCTGCGCTTAATCGAAAAATACAAAGACACGCCCATCCTTTGAGATTCCAGGCACCCTTTATATCATAAGACAGAGAGCAGAACGGCAGCACTTGATCAGTTGGCATTATACATGCAGACTTGGATTCTGGAGTGCACATCCATCATGGTCAAGGAGAAAATTAAAAACCTCAGAAGTACATACAGGAGGTCATACAGGACTTACCAAGATAAAAATAAGTCAGGAGCAGCATCAAGTGATCCAAAGGAGCCCAAGCTGTGGTACTTCAAGGAGCTCAGTTTTTTGGAGGATCAAATGGATGGCCGGGAGTCACTTTCGACTCTTCCTTCCACACTTACTTTCAGCGGAACTTCCACGGGTCCCCACACCCCTGTAGAGTCCGCCCAGGAGCTGGCTGACATGGAGCCAGATCTGGTGATCTTCAGTGAGGTATAGTAGTTTCCAACATATTTATTGGCTGCTATAATTATTGTTTGTTTATTAAGATGATTTTGTAAACAAAAAGGAAAGCTTGGAAACATAAACACAAGTCGTGGGCATAAATAAATGTGTCAGGAAAGCCAACTGCAGGGGTCAGAAGGAGAGTCTGTTCAATTTAAATGAAGAAAAAATAAAACAGTCAAGAGCATGAAAATGTGTGTGACTGATCTCCTGGATGGGGAGGATTAACGCGTTTAAAATGATGTTGTTACCTAAGATTATATATATTTATCAAATGCTCCCAATTAACATCCCACAAAGCTTTTTCAAGATACTAAAAACCATAATTATAAAATATATTTGGCAAGATAAAAAACCAAGAATAAGTTATGCAACCCTTACCTGAGGAAAAAAAAGAGGAGGATTAGCCCTCCCTGATACAAAAAGATATTACCAGGCTGTAATTCTAGCAAGACTCGTGGAATGGACAAATAGGAACACGCTATAAAAAATGGGCACAAATGGAAAAAAAAATAAGTAAGCAACAATTAAATACAATAGTTTGGATTCCACCAAAATTTAGGATAAGTAACACAGACACTCATAGCATCACAAAGCAGGTCCTTAAGATATGGGACTTAATGTGTAAACAGGAAAAATGGGAATATAACTCCCCATTAATTCCATTAGCTAACACAGATTTTTTTGCACCAGGAAATAGGACTAAATTGGGAAATAAATTAGGTAGTCTAAGGTTGGGGGAAATAGTCATACAAGGGAAAAAAAAAAAAGAAGATATACCCACAGTAGAAGGGGCTCAAAGCATAACTGACTGGGAATACCTACAATTGAAGCACTTTGTTAGTACACTGCCAGCACCAGTAAGAGGTGACACAGCACGGAACCCAATAGAAAAACTCTGTTCCACCGGAAAACCATTACAGCATGGAATTGCGGCGATCTATAAAATATTGATAGAATTAGGGTCAAAGGGAGCAATACGAAGCATAGAGGAATGGGGGAAAGACATTAGGGAAAAGATTGGAGACACACAAATGATTAAAGCTACTTTTAGCTATGCTAAGGATATTACAACAACAGAAGCTAATTATAAATGCTTGATGAGATGGCATCTGACCCCGGTTAAATTAAACAAAATACATTCAACTAATTCCCCTTTGTGTTGGAGGAAGTGTAATCAAGAGGGGACTACGTTGCATATTTGGTGGGAATGCCCGAGAGTACAGGAATACTGGAAAGAAGTCCTCGATCTAATAAAAGAAATTACAAAAGAAAAGATCCCTCTAGACCCCCAGACTTGTCTGTTTCACGGACAAGGGATAGTAAAAGGAAAAAAGAAATATAGTTCGACACTGGTCCCAGTAATTCTAAATGCAGCAAAGGGTTTAATCCCGAAATTTTGGTTACACCCGCAGAAGCCCCCCATAAAAGAACTGATATACCGGGTCGACCATATCTCGGAGATGGACTATCTGAGAAGGGCCGACTTAGGGGAAGAAGAGGAGGGGAGGGGAGAAAAAACCTGGGACCATTGGAGATCTTTTAAAACAACTGAAAGTTTTGTTCGTGTAACATCAGAGACAGACAAGTAAAATCTCAAAAAAAAAAAACAGACGGCCTGACCCGAAAATGTAAACGCCTGAGAAGCGGGAGGGGGGTGGGAATAACAGGGGGGGTAGAGAGGGGGGGCGGGTAAGGGGGGGGAGAAAAAAAAAGGGGGGGGTAGGGGGGAAGAAATAAAAATAAATTTAAAAACGGTGAAGTTAGGGATATAGAGATAGAGGGGAGCATCGAGAAATGTTTACTGTATATGAAAGGTCTAAAAATTGTTATGCGACCCCTCTCAATGTGTAACTTGTAACATGGTATCCCTTCCCCACGATAAGACACGAGAGAAAAAATATATGTATATAAATACAAGAGACAGTGGGAAAGAATAAAATAAACAAAAGATAAAAAACGATAAATAAAACACAAATGATGCGATACCGAAGAGGAAATATGAAGAGAAGAAGGGCGGACAAAAATGAACTCTTTATAAACTACTTAACCTCTCGGTCAAGACTGATGTGTAAGAAAAAGAAAAATAAGAAAAAAAAAAGAGAAAAAAATAAAATAAAAGAAAAAAATGTGTGTGATTGATTGTGCAAAATATTACAACATGTCCCTTTTTTATACACAGGAAGAGACCATCCAGGAGTAGCCAGCTCCTGAACATGTCAGCCAGGCGGAAGGGATGAGTGGCAGCCAGGAGGAGGCCGGGCCTAGTGGATGTCAGCAGGTCCCCAGGCCCAGGCTCAGTACCATCTCCCAGATGCCTCCCCAATAGATGCGCCGACCAGGCCTAAGGAGGCGCATGAGGCAGCCTGAGGAGGAGAGCCTGGAGATAAGGGAGGCATCACAGATCATGAGGGCTCCTCTCAACCCAACAGAGAGCTACAGTGCCTCTATTGCCAATGACCTGAATCAAGTGGGGGAGGAGCAAAGAGGCCTGGCGAAGGACCTAATTAATAAGGTCCTGTGGTGGGCAAGAAGGGACCTGCTGACCTAAGTGACCCGGCCCGGCCTGCTCCTCATCTTCTAATTCCTCCTGCTACCACATTATCCCCATCTGCAAGGGGCCGTGGACGGGGCAGTGGAAGTGATTCCCTGCCTTCCAGTTGATTTAACAAAAAACTGAGCTTGTTGGAGTACCACAGCTTGGGTTCCTTTTGTCATCTGCTGCTGCTTCTCATTTCTTTTTTTGGGCTCCTGAGGTTATTAATTATCTCCTTGATCATGTTGGAATGTGCTTTTGGTGTCCAAGTCTGCATGTATTTTGTGAACTGATCAAGTGTTGCCGTTCGAAATTTTTGTTGTGCCAAAATAAATGGCTATTTTTTTTACGTTAAAACCTTGTCTATTGTGTTTTATACTGTGGTGAATAGGGATCAAACATTTCAAAAATACAATGTGTAATTTACAAAGAACAAAAAGTTCTTGGGGGGGGGGGGGTTATGTTGACATAACTTGCAAAAAAAAACACAAGATCAACATAAAGTAAAACAAAAAAAATGTATATATGTGGAGGACAAAAAATAAGTTGGGACATCTGGCTTGCAAAAATTTACAAAAACAAAATTCACAAGCAAAAAAAGTAAAATTTCAGTATGGGACAACTCTGTCTAAATAGCATCAGCAATAGAACGGGTTTATTCTAGCAAGAGAACGAAGAAAAAAAATCGATGCAATAAACGAGACACTAGGGGCCAGATTCAGCAAGACTTGCGCTGGAGTAATTCGATATGCGCCGCGTAACTGTGATTATGCGCTGTCGTTTCTATGTGGCCGTACCCACCAAACTAGATGTGACAGAAAACGGGCCTTTTCCGATCGGCTTAACTTTCTGACGCCAGAAACATTTCGCTTGGCGCATCAGTCACGCCTATTGATTTCCCCTGCAAATATGCAAATGAGGGATATTTCCCGATTCGCGAACGGATTAGCACCATACGCTGGCTACATGCGCCGCGTGTATCTCGTCCGTCCGACGCAAAGTTATTTCTACAAATAGCTGCTTTATCTTTACTCCAGACGGCCACAGGTCAGCAGGAGAGCAGCTACAGCAGCGTTACCGACAATAAGAGCTAGCTGAGCACCCCCACTTGCAGGACAACACCTCTGTCCATGCTTATCTGTCAACTTTTACAGCCATGGAGGAAGACATCATAGGTCTCCATAGCCGAGATGACGGCTGACAGCTCCTGGCCTTTAGAGTTCAGCTTTCTCCTGTGTGTTTGCGGGGAACGGGAGCAGCCATCTCAGAACAAAAGTAACTTCACTGCGGGGAGGGGGAACAGGATATACTTTAGTGCCGGAATGGCGCATCTACAGGCGCATTTAAACGCCCAACGGAACGCATTGCGCTGACGTTTCCCGTGAAGTGGTGCCGACGGAAGTTGTGAGCATGCGCACAAGGGGGCGAGTGGAGCCTCCCTCACTGCGCATGCTCCGTGGATGATGCGCTGAACGTAAGCCTCTGCGCTGGGCTCCGCCCATCATTTACATATGATCACACCCACTTCCACTTGCGTCGGGTTACGCCAGCGCATTATCGTTACTCTGGCGCAAGTTTACGCGCAACTGCGATGTGAATAACAGTACTTGCGCCGAAAGTGTCGGCGGAGTAATGTAAATGAGAAACGTTACTCCAAAGTAAAGAAGCGCCCATCTACCTGAATCTGGCCCAAGATATTTAAAATGTCAAATATGCCATGCCACAAACACGAGTTTTACCTGAACGAGCGCTCCCGTCCCCTCATTTTGTCTGAGCATGCGCAGGATTTTGGTCCCATGCTTTTGTGTACTAACCATCGAACCTGTCCGACGGACAGGTTTCCATCGGACAGATTTTAAAGCAAGTTTTAAAACTTTTGTCTGACGGACAACGGTCCAATAGGCCGTACACACGATGGGAACAGTGGGAACGTTTTTCCTTCAGTGTTGTGTAAGGATAATTTACGGTTGGATGATTAAGACTAAAAAAGGAAGAAAAAAGGGGGGAAAATGAAAAATTATGTCTAGATTAAATATAATAACCTATAATGTAAGGCAGGACTCAAAATTTCAAGTCCTGAGCTACTAGCCATGCCTTAAGAGTTACTCAAAAAGAAAAAAGAATGGAGGGCGCACCGACCTAGTGTGATACTGTTACACAATTTTTATTAAAATACTAAAATCAATAGTTATACTCACAAAATGAGTTAGAAACAAGCTTTAAAAGACAATCCAACAGCGCCAGCAGAACAGGACGGTTGCTTCAGTCTAAAAAGGTAACTGACCGATAATCAGGCTAGGCTTACGTTTCGGGGGCGTACCCCTTTCCTCAGAGCCCCGGTGGTCTGCACTGCTCCCTCACTATGCAGCTTGTCAGAATATATACACACACACATATACACAGAGAGGTGAAAAGAGCATGTGCTAGAGGGTCACAGGTCACCCCGCCCACAGGGAGGTCTATTGGCAAAGCTCCCCCCATTTTAAAATTAACCCTTGGATGTACGATCCCTATATCTCACAGACTTGGCATGGTCTTACCGATGGGTATCCCATAATCCAAAGATTCGCCAATTTTGAAGGGAAGGGGGATGAGGGTGTATGGAGAAATACATCCATTTTCAGGTGTCAGAGGTGTTATCCTTGAAGGTGCACATACCTTACATATCCTGAGGCAGTGCCCTCCTTCCCTTCACATTTCATTATCCCAAAGTCATCCACATGGGCTGGAACGCACGCCACCTATTCTGAAGTGGCTGCGTTCCAGCACTACACTGCCTCGGGCATCGTCATCCTCTCTGCGCATGCGCGTACCACACGACAGCGCGACGCACGGCGCATCGCGACGTGCGTCACGCCGCCCACGGCGCCGACTCGTAGGAAGCGAGTGCGCTCCAGCATCACAAAAAGGATGCAGGGGAATGCGTTCCAGCATCACCATAGGGTGGAAGCGTCACATCCGCCCCTGTGACATTTCTCCTGTTTTTGCGGGGGATAGAGTCGCAAAGCGGTACTCCCTCTAGTGGCGGGAGGCCAGAATGGGGCTTCTAAATGAGAGACCAAAGGCTTCTCAGCACATGCCCTTGCTCCCAAATAGTCATGAAAAATATATATATAATAAAATATAAGCATAAATATAGATATCATCATTATCATCGTCCGTGGAATTAGTGTCAGCATCTGCATGGGTAAACACACACCTGCTCCTACATGAAATGGATGGGCTGGACCAGATGTCATTTTGTTAATGTCATCTATAGTTATAGGTGAATACCAAACATGAGCTCGCTCAAATACATAATAAGATAAAAGAATTAATTAATTAAAATTTGATTTAAAAATAAAAACTGCTTGAAGCGATAGTCCATAGGTCCAGTGTATGTTACAGCACAACGTACGCATATACCCATATATACACACGTGCATATAGAGGTAACGTGCACATGCATATCCATAGATACACACGTACATAGACCGCAAAAAATGAGTAAAATTGGATTAAAAGACACTCCCTTTAAAGCAATACCCAGAATACAAACACCCACACATACATACATATACAATGTATGAGAGACATGTTAGCGGCACAGCCGGCAGACTATATATTCATTTGCTCGCTCTCATATCTATCCAAACATAAATAGTGTAGAATGCCCATGCATATGCTGACGTCCAAATGGACTACATGTGTATACAAACAAATGCATAAGTAAAATACCAACCCTGCCCGCCTAGCTATCCCAGCCCTGGCACCATGGCTGGTGTATACTAGCTTGCAGCCCACTAATACATTTTACCCTAGGTGGCGGCAGACAGGCTGAAACTTATTCTGTGAGGGAACTACCACCTAATATCTACATATAGTACAATACAATGGGTAGTTTAGATTGTTACTTCCTCCCTCTATGGCTTCTTAGAAGCCTCCCCAACCATATAGTACGGTTATCTACGAGATATTCAAATTTAATTATTTATTTCTATTTTGTTTTTTGCTTTTTACTTATGTGATGGTGTGTAATTCTATCTCTTCATTTAACCCTTTCGGAACCATAGTTCCAAGGGTGAAAATCCAAAAGGCCTCTCTTTTACAAAGAATTTGGTATTTTTTGCCGCTATCTAGATTGTTTTGAATGGCCCTATACCAAACACTCTAAGGCCTTCCACTCCACCATCATGAACTTCCTTAAAGTGTCTTGGTATTGACCCCTTTTTCTTTTTTGTTGCAATGCTGCTCCTATGCTCGTTCATCCTAGTTCTTAATTGACGTGATGTTCGTCCTACATACAGTAGATAAGGATATGTTAGAAATATTGGAGGAACTATATGGTGAAGGAGAGATAGAAACAGCAAATGAACCTCCAGTTCCAGCAGGTGAGGAGCCAATAATTGGCACCAATTTTAGGGCCAAATCAAGTTTCTACCCTCATTGGAACAAGGGCAACTTCATATCTACATTTTATGAGGTTGTCTTGAGAGAATTTAGAAAGATCTGTGGGAAAAGGAGTATAAAAAGCAAAAATAGCTCGAACATAGACCTCGAGGCACCCTTGAACAGCTTGAAGAATAACTCAGAAATTATAATAAGAAAAGCTGATAAAGGTGGAGGCCTAGTAGTACAGGACAAAGAGCAGTACCTGGAAGAAGCCCATAGGTTGATTGGAGATACCACCACGTATGAAAGACTCTTCTGGGATCCAACGATGGCCTATAATAAGGAACTTAAGAACCTATTGGAAAAAGCGGTGGCGGATAAGATCTTGACAAAAAGTGAATTCCAATTCCTGTATTCCAAACACCCGGTAGTCCCACATTTCTATCATATTCCCAAAATACACAAAAACCTAGAGAGACCACCAGGTCGCCCGATTATTGCAGGGATCGACAGTCTGTCCAGTAATTTGGGCAGCTATATAGACTACTTCCTGCAACCCCTAGTGACGAGTCTTCCATCTTACATCAAGGACTCGAGTCATGCCCTGGAAATACTGAACCCCTACAAGTGGGAAAAAGGATACAGATGGCTATCACTTGATGTGGCATCGTTGTATACATGTATACAACATGAATTTGGACTCAGAGCCATTGAATACTACTTGGCGGAGGCTCATCAATTTAGCCCGCGGCAAGTACAATTTATCCAAAATTGTATAGAGTATACTTTGACCCACAACTATTTCTCCTTCTTGGATTGCTTCTACCGACAGATAAGAGGTACTGCTATGGGGGCCAGGTTTGCTCCCAGCTATGCGAACCTTTTTATGGGTTACTGGGAGTATAAATCCATTTGGCACAACAACCCTTTCGGAAAACACCTGGTCCTGTATGCACGATACATCGATGATATTCTTATCATATGGAATGGCAGTGATGAAGATCTAGAGGGTTTCCTGACACACTGCGAGAATAATCCGTTTGGCATTTCATTTACACATGTAGTAGATAAAGAATCATTAGTGTTTCTAGATTTGGAATTGAGGGCTGATGACAGTGGTAAGATCACCTCAAGAACCCACTTCAAACCCAGTGCAGGAAATTCATACCTGCATGCATCGAGCCAGCACCACCCAAGATGGATTAAAAATGTTCCATTTGGCCAGTTCTGTCGTTTGAAGCGAACCTGCACCCAGAAGAAAGATTACGAAGAACAAAGTCAGATCCTGAGAGAGAAATTTAAAGAAAAGGGATATGGGCAGGCACATATAGAGGAAGCCTTCCAAAAATATCTCCAGCTCTATAAAGAGGATGCACCAAAAAGCGACAAAATCAAGAGCTATGCAGAAAAAGAAATCTCTACAGTACGGTTCTGCACTAGGTATAACAATAGGGCCCCGACCATACATAAAATCTTCCAGAAAAACTGGAAGATTCTGGCTGCCGATCCATTTCTAGAGACATGTATCTCGTCTCGTCCCAATTTGGTCTTTAGAAGGCCCAAAGACTTGAGAAGTATGATTGCTCCTAGTAGAGTAAAGAAAATGAACAAAGGAGAAGGATTGAAAGGGCCCTGGACCACAATTTTCGATCAGAAAGGAAGTTATAGATGTGGCGTAAGCAGTTGTGGCAACTGTACACATATGCACCATAGGAAAAGAGATATTACTGGTACAGATGGAAGATGTCACACGATCAAACAATTCATTAATTGTGGAACTTCATACGTTATATATGGCATCCTATGTCCATGTGGTCTACTGTATGTAGGACGAACATCACGTCAATTAAGAACTAGGATGAACGAGCATAGGAGCAGCATTGCAACAAAAAAGGAAAAGGGGTCAATACCAAGACACTTTAAGGAAGTTCATGATGGTGGAGTGGAAGGCCTTAGAGTGTTTGGTATAGAGGCCATTCAAAACAATCTAGATAGCGGCAAAAAATACCAAATTCTTTGTAAAAGAGAGGCCTTTTGGATTTTCACCCTTGGAACTATGGTTCCGAAAGGGTTAAATGAAGAGATAGAATTACACACCATCACATAAGTAAAAAGCAAAAAACAAAATAGAAATAAATAATTAAATTTGAATATCTCGTAGATAACCGTACTATATGGTTGGGGAGGCTTCTAAGAAGCCATAGAGGGAGGAAGTAACAATCTAAACTACCCATTGTATTGTACTATATGTAGATATTAGGTGGTAGTTCCCTCACAGAATAAGTTTCAGCCTGTCTGCCGCCACCTAGGGTAAAATGTATTAGTGGGCTGCAAGCTAGTATACACCAGCCATGGTGCCAGGGCTGGGATAGCTAGGCGGGCAGGGTTGGTATTTTACTTATGCATTTGTTTGTATACACATGTAGTCCATTTGGACGTCAGCATATGCATGGGCATTCTACACTATCTATGTTTGGATAGATATGAGAGCGAGCAAATGAATATATAGTCTGCCGGCTGTGCCGCTAACATGTCTCTCATACATTGTATATGTATGTATGTGTGGGTGTTTGTATTCTGGGTATTGCTTTAAAGGGAGTGTCTTTTAATCCAATTTTACTCATTTTTTGCGGTCTATGTACGTGTGTATCTATGGATATGCATGTGCACGTTACCTCTATATGCACGTGTGTATATATGGGTATATGCGTACGTTGTGCTGTAACATACACTGGACCTATGGACTATCGCTTCAAGCAGTTTTTATTTTTAAATCAAATTTTAATTAATTAATTCTTTTATCTTATTATGTATTTGAGCGAGCTCATGTTTGGTATTCACCTATAACTATAGATGACATTAACAAAATGACATCTGGTCCAGCCCATCCATTTCATGTAGGAGCAGGTGTGTGTTTACCCATGCAGATGCTGACACTAATTCCACGGACGATGATAATGATGATATCTATATTTATGATTACATTTATGCTTATATTTTATTATATATATATTTTTCATGACTATTTGGGAGCAAGGGCATGTGCTGAGAAGCCTTTGGTCTCTCATTTAGAAGCCCCATTCTGGCCTCCCGCCACTAGAGGGAGTACCGCTTTGCGACTCTATCCCCCGCAAAAACAGGAGAAATGTCACAGGGGCGGATGTGACGCTTCCACCCTATGGTGATGCTGGAACGCATTCCCCTGCATCCTTTTTGTGATGCTGGAGCGCACTCGCTTCCTACGAGTCGGCGCCGTGGGCGGCGTGACGCACGTCGCGATGCGCCGTGCGTCGCGCTGTCGTGTGGTACGCGCATGCGCAGAGAGGATGACGATGCCCGAGGCAGTGTAGTGCTGGAACGCAGCCACTTCAGAATAGGTGGCGTGCGTTCCAGCCCATGTGGATGACTTTGGGATAATGAAATGTGAAGGGAAGGAGGGCACTGCCTCAGGATATGTAAGGTATGTGCACCTTCAAGGATAACACCTCTGACACCTGAAAATGGATGTATTTCTCCATACACCCTCATCCCCCTTCCCTTCAAAATTGGCGAATCTTTGGATTATGGGATACCCATCGGTAAGACCATGCCAAGTCTGTGAGATATAGGGATCGTACATCCAAGGGTTAATTTTAAAATGGGGGGAGCTTTGCCAATAGACCTCCCTGTGGGCGGGGTGACCTGTGACCCTCTAGCACATGCTCTTTTCACCTCTCTGTGTATATGTGTGTGTGTATATATTCTGACAAGCTGCATAGTGAGGGAGCAGTGCAGACCACCGGGGCTCTGAGGAAAGGGGTACGCCCCCGAAACGTAAGCCTAGCCTGATTATCGGTCAGGCGCTGGTGGATTGTCTTTTAAAGCTTGTTTCTAACTCATTTTGTGAGTATAACTATTGATTTTAGTATTTTAATAAAAATTGTGTAACAGTATCACACTAGGTCGGTGCGCCCTCCATTCTTTTTTCTTTTTTAGTTCCTTTTGAATTCCCACGATTCTAAGGAGGGCTGCAAGACTCTGGAAAGACACTGTACAATTGAATTGTATGTCCCCATAAGCAAGAAATACCGGAGCGCAGGAGATTTATATTGTTTTGCCGTTAAGAGTTACTCGCCACCAGTTGCCCCACCCAACCCATATCCCGCCATGCCCATAATTCCACCCCTAAACACGCCCTCATAAATAATCTCATGAAATTACACTGTTAAATATTTTATAAGTTACAAAAATAAACATTTTAACAACTTTATCTGTGCAGCCTCATCAGTACCCATTAATGCAGCCTATCAGTACCCATCAATGCAGCCTCACCAGTGCCAATAAATGCAGCCTCACCAGTGCCCATCAATGCAGCCTCACCGGTGCCAAGCAATGCAGCCTGATTGATATGCAGCCTGATCAGTGCCCATCAATGAAGCCTCACCAGTGCAGCTTTACCAGAGCCCATCAGTGCAGCTTTACCAGAGCCCATCAATGCAGCCTGACCAGTGCCCCATCAGTGCAGCCTGACCACTGCCCGTCAGTGCAGCCTCACCAGTGCCCATCAGTGCAGCCTCACCAGTGCCCGTTAGTGCAGCCTCACCAGTGCCCATCAGTGCAGCCTCACCAGTGCCAATCAATGAAGCCTCACCAGTGCCAATCAATGCAGCCTGATCAGTGCAGCCTGACCAGTGCCCGTCAGTGCAGCCTCACCAGTGCCCGTCAGTGCAGCCTCACCAGTGCCCGTCAGTGCAGCCTCACCAGTGCCCATCAGTGCAGCCTCACCAGTGCCCGTCAGTGCAGCCTCACCAGTGCCCATCAGTGCAGCCTCACCAGTGCCCATCAGTGCAGATACGGTATTGTGTGGATATACAGATACTCAATTAAAGCACCTCTCAGAGCTGTGTTTCGTCCGGTTACTGGGGGGATTTGGGACATTGCCTTACTTTTCAACGCTGACTGTGGATTTACCCTGGTTACCAGCGGAGATCGTGGAGTTTAATATTGTACTCCGCTACAATTGTAAGCAAAATGAGAGAAGAAAGGGGAAGGGTACCTAGGAACCCTGGGACTTTGAAGCGGTGCTAATAAAGTGTAACAAAACACCAATTATAAAAAATAGAAACCTTTATTTTGTTGATACAAAAACTTATAAATAAAAACCATCCATAATTCTTTGAATGTATCTGGCTTCAACAAGGTGAAACAGATCAACAAATAAGGGGGATCCTGCAGAAATACTGGTACCTCCTTCTAAGCGACAATGCAGTTTCCAAACATCTCAAAACATTTCCTGAAATCACATTCAAAAGATCGCAGTCACTGCGCGACAAACTAGTTCATAGCCACCATCATTCCTGCAACCGGTCTAAGAGAGGACCAGGTGGAACCAGGCCGTGTCATAACTGTCCCTTTTGAAGATATGTCCACTCGGCTACCACCATATTGCTTCCGAGTGGACGCATCCACAAACCATCATTTTCAGTGACTTGCCAGTCTATAGGAATCGTGTATATCATGCAGTGCGAGTGTGGATCATTTTCCATAGGCAAAACCAAACGTCCCTTTTACCACAGAATACGGGACCATGTAACACTAATTGCCAAAAAGAAAATGGAGAGTCCCATCAGTCTCTACATAGGCCTCCACCACAATATTGACAGCCACAAAATGAAATTCTTTTGCGGCGATTTTGACAAAATTTTGCTTCAGCGCGAGGCAAAATGGATTCATTCATTATCTGCTTTAAAAACCTCCAGGTTTAAATGAAGCTTTCAGCTTTAAACCTTTTTTATGAATTTATTATTTAACATTGCATCTTAATGTCCTTGTCCGTCTCTCCATTTGCTTTCTCTTCTTTTCTTTTCCTTTTTACAAATAACAAATAAATGCTGTTGTTATGTATTTTTTGCTATATTAGATGATGTCTCTTTCTAATATGAACATTATGCACTGTATTTAAATTGAATACTGCTATGCTTTAGATTTGACAATTCCCTTATGTGGCAGCAGATGGCGCAACCGTCTTCCCCTTCACAATCTATTGTCAACTATTCAGATTTTATACCTACCAAAATACATCAATATTCATTTAATTTAATGCATTAACCTATATATTTTTCTTTATTTAAGAAATTACTTTGAATTACTCAGATTTTGCCAGGTAGGAGCCTCTTCTTTTCCAGATGTAATTGTCTCAACTGGTCCTAACTAGAACCAAAGTGGACCGCTTGTATTGGACTGGAATTGATCAGGCCATTTTCCATGCGAGCGGTCTCTCCCCATGTCATACCTTCCGCTCCCACTAATTATTTGTCTCCCCCTGTTTTTTCCCCTTGTGAAGCTGCTAAATCCATTCAGCAGCCTTTTACATTGCACCTTGCTTGCCGTTTGGGATTCCTTCCCACTTCCAACATGGCGGCGCACGCCTCCTGACGTGCGGGCGTGAGATGCTAGGCTGACAATGAGTCATTATGTGCGCATGCGTCGATTGCCTGCCGTCTCATTGGGAGATACCTGGAGCGATGGGAGGTGTGCGGGATGACGTGTGAGTCACGTGTCCCCGCCGCGGCAACGTCATTGCCGACGTCAGCCGCTGTGCTCTATTTAAAGCACGGCAGTACAAGCCGCTATGTCGGGCACCACTCAGGTCCAAGCCAGTATCACTCTGCCACACCCCTGGATGTTTTCAGCGTTTCCAATTCTCAAGGTACTAGTTTGAGCACTCATTCAGGAGATACATCTCCAATGAATTTATTTCACTTTTGTCTATCAGTCTAATTCGTTTTCCCATTTGGCAACCCTTTCTTCTCTTTCAGAGAATTGAAATTTCTTTTATTGCATGACGCCATCAGCGGTCTCTATTAGAGAAATTTCTTTAAAAAGGGAATATTGTGGCTTTTCTTTAAAGGAGTATTCCGAAGCAAAGTTTTCCTAGGGGAAAAAGAGCATCATACAAAGTTATAATACATTTAAATGTACTCACGTTTTCCTTGTGGTCTTCTTCCCGGTCTTCTTCTCCTTTTTCTCTCCGGCCGGAAGTTGTCTTTTGACGCTCGACTTACTTTTCTTCTTCGTCCGTCGCCATCTTAGCCCGGTGACTCATCAATCCCAGGAGTCACCGCGGGCTGCGCCGGCCTCCCCGCCCGCAGTCGAATACTCCCCCTTACTTAATTTATTCATGTATGCGCTGAGCTGAGCTGCCATTGGCTCAGCACAGCAACCGCCTATTGGTGCGCTGTCATCCAATCAGCGTTTACGTACCGCGCATGCGCACGACCGGCAATCGCAAAATCAACAAGCGTCCATTGTTTTGGGGCAACTGACAGGCGAAGAGAGAGGGGGCCGGCCGGAGGAGCACATCACACCAGAGGTATGTTTACAGCCGCTTCCCACGCTACTCTGTCCCTATACAGTATCACTACTAAGCCCCCATACCCTGCTCTCTCTGCAACCATGCCATGCGCTCTCTCTCTGCCCCACACCCAGCTATCTGCCCCACACCCAGCTATCTGCCCCGCACCCAGCTATCTGCCCCGCACCCAGCTATCTGCCCCGCACCCAGCTATCTGCCCCACACCCAGCTATCTGCCCCACACCCAGCTATCTGCCCCACACTCAGCTATCTGCCCCGCACCGAGCTATCTGCCCCGCACCGAGCTATCTGCCCCGCACCGAGCTATCTGCCCCGCACCAAGCTATCTGCCCCGCACCCTGCTATCTGCCCCGCACCCTGCTATCTGCCCCGCACCCTGCTATCTGCCCCGCACCCTGCTATCTGCCCCGCACCCTGCTATCTGCCCCGCACCCTGCTATCTGCCCCGCACCCTGCTATCTGCCCCGCACCCTGCTATCTGCCCCGCACCCTGCTATCTGCCCCGCACCCTGCTATCTGCCCCGCACCCTGCTATCTGCCCTGCTATCTGCCCCGCACCCTGCTATCTGCCCTGCTATCTGCCCCGCACCCTGCTATCTGCCCTGCTATCTGCCCCGCACCCTGCTATCTGCCCCGCACCCTGCTATCTGCCCCGCACCCTGCTAGCTGCCCCGCACCCTGCTATCTGCCCCGCACCCTGCTATCTGCCCACACCCTGCCCTGTTTGCCCACACCCTGCACTCTGTTTGCCCACACCCTGCACTCTGTTTGCCCACACCCTGCACTCTGTTTGCCCACACCCTGCACTCTGTTTGCCCACACCCTGCACTCTGTTTGCCCACACCCTGCACTCTGTTTGCCCACACCCTGCACTCTGTTTGCCCACACCCTGCACTCTGTTTGCCCACACCCTGCACTCTGTTTGCCCACACCCTGCACTCTGTTTGCCCACACCCTGCACTCTGTTTGCCCACACCCTGCATTCTCTCTTGCCCCATACCCTGCACTCTCTCTTGCCCCATACCCTGCACTCTCTCTTGCCCCATACCCTGCACTCTCTCTTGCCCCATACCCTGCACTCTCTCTTGCCCCATACCCTGCACTCTCTCTTGCCCCATACCCTGCACTCTCTCTTGCCCCATACCCTGCACTCTCTCTTGCCCCATACCCTGCACTCTCTCTTGCCCCATACCCTGCACTCTCTCTTGCCCCATACCCTGCACTCTCTCTTGCCCCATACCCTGCACTCTCTCTTGCCCCATACCCTGCACTCTCTCTTGCCCCATACCCTGCACTCTCTCTATATATGTATGTATGTATATATATATATATATATATATATATATATATATATATATATATATATATATATATATATTTATTTATGTACATACATACATATAATAAGTTTTATAAGTAGAAATCACAGCATGCTAGGGTTGACACCTTTTCTTAAAGCCACACACGAAAACACTCTAGCGGCGTAAGGCAAAGTTTTAAGGTGAGGGAGGGGAACAGAAGAGAGAGGGAAATGCAGGAGAGAGAGGTAGGGGACAGGAGAGAGAGGGAGGGTGGGCACGAGAGAGAGAGAGGGGGCAGGAGAGGGAGAGAGGGAAGGAGAGAGAGGGAGGGGGCAAGAGAGGGAGAGAGTGCAGGAGAAAGGAGGGGGCAGGAGAGAGAGGGAGGTGGTAGGAGAGAGGGTGAGGTTGAGCAGGTGAGGTAGGGGGACAGGAGGGAGAGGGGGCAGGAGGGAGAGCGGGCAGGAGAGAGGGAGGGGGACAGGAGATAGAGAGAGGGGGCAGGAGGGAGAGAGACAGGAGAGAGAGAGAGGGGGCAGGATAGAGATAAGTAGGAGAGAGAGGGAGGGGGCAGGAGAGAGGGTAAGGGGAAGGTGGAGCAGATGAGGGAGGGGGACAGGAGAGAGAGGGAGAGGGGGCAGGAGGGAGAGAGACAGGAGAGAGAGAGGGGGGGACAGAAGAGAGAGGGAGAGGGCACAGGAGAGTGGGAGACAGGAGAGAGAGGAAGTGGGCAGGATAGAGAGAAGTAGGAGAGAGAGGGAGGGGGCAGGAGAGAGGGTGAGGGGGAAGTGGAGCAGGTGAGGGAGGGGGACAGGAGGGAGAGGGGACAGGAGAGAGAGAGGTGACAGGAGAGAGGGGTAGGTGGTGAGGGAGAGGGCAGGAGAGAGGGTGAGGGGGAGGTGGAGCAGGTGAGGTAGGGGGACAGGAGAGAGAGTGAGAGGCAGGAGAGAGAGGTGACAGAAGAGAGGGGTAGGTGGTGAGGGAGAGGGCAGGAGAGAGGGTGAGGGGTAGGTGGAGCAGGTGAGGGAGAGGGCAGGAGAGAGGGTGAGGGGAGGTGGAGCAGGTGAGGTAGGGGGACAAGAGGGAGAGGGGACAGGAGAGTGAGAGGCAGGAGAGAGAGGGAGGGGGCAGGATAGAGATATGTAGGAGAGTGAGGGAGGGGGCAGGAGAGAGGGTGAGGGGGAGGTGGAGCAGATGAGGGAGGGGGACAGGAGAGTGAGAGGCAGGAGAGAGAGGTGACAGGAGAGAGGGTAGGTGGTGAGGGAGAGGGCAGGAGAGAAGGTGAGGGGTAGGTGGAGCAGGTGAGGGAGAGGGCAGGAGAGAGGGTGAGGGGAGGTGGAGCAGGTGAGGTAGGGGGACAAGAGAGAGAGGGAGAGGGGACAGGAGAGTGAGAGGCAGGAGAGAGAGGTGACAGGAGAGAGGTGACAGGAGAGAGGGGTAGGTGGTGAGGGAGAGGGCAGGAGAAAGGGGGAGGTGGAGCAGGTGAGGTAGGGGGACAGGAGAGAGAGAGGGAGAGGGGACAGGAGAGTGAGAGGCAGGAGAGAGAGGGAGGGGGCAGGATAGAGAGAAGTAGGAGAGTGAGGGAGGGGGCAGGAGAGAGGGTGAGGAGGAAGTGGCGCAGATGAGGGAGGGGGACAGGATAGAGAGAGGGAGAGGGGACAGGAGAGTGAGAGGCAGGAGAGAGAGGTGACAGGAGAGAGGGGTAGGTGGTGAGGGAGAGGGCAGGAGAGAAGGTGAGGGGAGGTGGAGCAGATGAGGGAGGGGGACAGGATAGAGAGAGGGAGAGGGAGAGTAAGAGGCAGGAGAGAGAGGGAGGGGGCAGGATAGAGAGAAATAGGAGAGAGAGGGAGGGGGCAGGAGAGAGGGTGAGGGGGAGGTGGAGCAGGTGAGGGAGGGGGACAGGAGAGAGAGGGAGAGCGGGCAGGAGAGTGAGAGGGAGGAGAGAGAGGTGACAGGAGAGAGGGGTAGGTGGTGAGGGAGAGGGCAGGAGAGAGGGTGAGGGGGAGGTGGAGCAGGTGAGGTAGGGGGACAGGAGAGAGAGTGAGAGGCAGGAGAGAGAGGTGACAGAAGAGAGGGGTAGGTGGTGAGGGAGAGGGCAGGAGAGAGGGTGAGGGGTAGGTGGAGCAGGTGAGGGAGAGGGCAGGAGAGAGGGTGAGGGGAGGTGGAGCAGGTGAGGTAGGGGGACAAGAGAGAGAGGGAGAGGGGACAGGAGAGTGAGAGGCAGGAGAGAGAGGGAGGGGGCAGGATAGAGAGAAGTAGGAGAGTGAGGGAGGGGGCAGGAGAGAGGGTGAGGAGGAAGTGGAGCAGATGAGGGAGGGGGACAGGAGAGTGAGAGGCAGGAGAGAGAGGTGACAGGAGAGAGGGGTAGGTGGTGAGGGAGAGGGCAGGAGAGAAGGTGAGGGGAGGTGAAGCAGGTGAGAGAGGGGGACAGGAGAGTGAGAGGCAGGAGAGAGAGGGAGGGGGCAGGATAGAGAGAAATAGGAGAGAGAGGGAGGGGGCAGGAGAGAGGGTGAGGGGGAGGTGGAGCAGGTGAGGGAGGGGGACAGGACAATGTGGCTTCAGACTACTCCTTTAATGAAGTCTTCCACAACTAACCAGGATTTCTTTTGCCTGACAATTCACCTGATTACATTGGGCAAATTATTAAAGGTACACCAAAAGTTTTTAAACAAGCTTAAAGCTTTTTCTTTATGCATACCCTTAATTAGTGGGAATGCTTTAATAAGCATTCCCAGTATTGTTATTCGTTTTTTATTATTTTTAATTTTATCCTTTATTATTCCGTACGTTTTTTGGCTCTGTGTAACTTCGCCATACTTTCAGCGATTGAAACCATTCAACTTTTAAAATGTTCATCTCATTCAGCTAACGATGGGACTTCTTCAAGTTTTTTTTGTACTATTTATACTTTTTACAATATTAAGATTTTAGTCGCTTTTTTTTTAACATTGAAGTCAATGAGAACATGCTTTCTACCGCTTAAAATCTTATGTGCTTCAAAATGTATCTTCTCCTTCATACTTTCACTGACAGACACCAAACAAACTTTACCACGGTCACAAAATATTCAGCTATCCGGCTATGACTTTTCAAATTGATATCTTTTATAGTTTTTGTGAAAAAGCAATTTACCTTTAGTGATTTTTTCAGAAAATGTTATCGATTTCACAGTTTGTCTATGGGGCTTTGCTAGAGTGTGTCATGTGACCTTTAGGCTGCATTCACATCTATGCGGCAAGTAACGCCGCATACGCGGCATTACTTGCAGCGCTTTGATTCATTTTTTTTTTTTTTTTTTTACAAATCTCCCCATTGATGTCTATGGCCGAACGCCAATGTCGCTTGAAAAAAAGGATCCGGGACTTTTTTTCAGGCGACAGGCATTCGGCGTTTCAGAGATGTGAACCATCTCTATAGACATCAATGGGATTTTTCCCCTCCAGCGGCACGAGCGTCGCGAGACAGGCCTTTTGTCGCCTAGATGTGAATGGAGCCTTAGAGTGTGAGTTTTGAAAAAATTTGGATTATCTATAAAAAAGGGGGAACAAATTGCTCTCACGCCCACAAGATCTACTTGTCATACACAATTTATATATCAAATTGTAGGTATTTTTGTCTGCTTTCAGGCAATGTGATCAGTTTTGTGATATGCATTTTACTTTTCGTTGCTGGAGCTTCGAAAGGACAAGAGTTCCAACATTTTTCCCATAGATTTTTATTCTAAACGGCATTTAATTTTTGCCAATAAAACGCACAATGACACTCTTTTCTAAATCGCTGACATGGCCAAATTTTTAGGTTTATCAACATAAATTTCATATCGATGCGTTCACAAGGGCCTTGTCTTTAAAACGGTGAAGTCGCTGTATCAATCGCATGTAGGGTTGTGGATTTATTAAGGTTTGTTTGCAAGGTTCGGTATCTCATTTGGTGTGTGAATTCCAAAAGGCGTTTGTAATGGTAATTCTTTCTCAGTGCAATATTCCCCCTCACACACCTGCTGTGGAGAAAACCTCTTGAGGGGGGAGGGGCGACCAGAACACATACTTTGCAGATAAGAGAAAGGAGCTGTGTGTTAGTGGGCGTCCTGCTCACTCCCTCCCCCCTCAAGAGGCTTTCTCCACACCAGGGAAAAACCCTTGCATTACTGTGTGGAGTTTCAGACAGAAGAACAGGAAGTGAGGGTTTCTCAGAAGAAATAAGGACATTTAAAAGCAAAATCAAAGGATGAGGTAAGTAAAGGAGGACTGCACTAAGGTAAAGGAAGCTATTTAGGGAAAATTATTTTACATTTACAACACCTTTAATGATCAAATAGAGGCTTTATTAGTACTGAAGGAACACTGCTTGTATGTCCTAAAGATAGTATAGTGGTTATGGTGAATGGCATTTGTGCGGGCTTAGCAATTCAGCTATTCACCATTCCCACGTATTTTCCTCAGGAAATGCATTTTCTAGTTCACAGACCAAATGAGTTACCGAACCCTTCAAACAAACCTTAATAAATCCTCAACCGTACATGCGATCGATATAGTGACTTCACAGTTTTAAAGACAAGACCCTTGTGAACGCATCAATATGAAATTTATGTTGATAAACTTAAAAATGTGGCCATATCAGCGATTTAGAAAAGAGTGTCTTTGTTTGTCTTACTAACAAATTTTAAAGCGCGTTATAATGAAAGCCAATGGGAAATTTTTTGGAACTCTTGTCCTTTAGAAGCTTAAGCAACGAAAAGTAAAATGCACATCACAAAACTGATCACATTGCCTGAAAGCAGACAAAAATACCTACAATTTGATATATAAATTGTGTATGACAAGTAGATCTTGTGGGCGTGAGCAATTTGTTCCCCCTTTTTTATAGATAATCCGAGTTTTTTCAAAACTCACACTCTAAAGGTCAAATGACAGCCTCTAGCAGCTCTCCATAGACACGCAGTGTAATCGATAACATTTTCTGAAAAAAAATCACTAAACGTAAATTGCTTTTTCACAAAAACTATAAAAGATTTCAATCTGAAAAGTCATAGCCGGATAGCTGAATATTTTGTGACCGTGGTAAAGTTTGTTTGGTGTCTGTCAGTGAAAGTATGAAGGAGGAGATACATTTTGTACGGCATGAGATTTGAAGCAGGAAAAAGCATGTTCTCATTGACTTCAATGTTAAAAAAAAAAGCGACTAAAAGCTTAATATTGTAAAAAGTATAAATAGTACAAAAAAACTTGAAGAAGTCCCATCGTTACCTGAATGAGATGAACATTTTAAAAGTTGAATGGTCTCAATCGCTGAAAGTATGGCGAAGTTACGCAGAGCCAAAAAACGTACGGAATAATAAAGGATAAAATTTTAATTTTATTAATTTAAAATTTTAATTTTCCTTTATTAAAACTAGAAAATGCATTTCCTGAGGAAAATACGTGGGAGTGCTGAATAGCTGAATAGCTGAATTGCTAAGCCCGCACAAATGCCATTCACCATAACCATTATACTATCTTTAGGACATACAAGCAGTGTTCCTTCAGTACTAATAAAGCCTCTATTTGATCATTAAAGGTGTTGTAAAGGTACAATAATTTTCCCTAAATAGCTTCTTTTACCTTTGTGCAGTCCTCCTTTACTTATCTCATCCTTTGATTTTGCTTTTAAATGTCCTTATTTCTTCTGAGAAACCCTCACTTCCTGTTCTTCTGTCTGTAACTCCACACAGTAATGCAAGGCTTTTTCCCTGGTGTGGAGAAAGCCTCTTGAGGGGGGAGGGGGTGAGCAGGACGCCCACTAACACACAGCTCCTTTCTCTTATCTGCAAAGTAGAGTGTCCTGGTCGCCCCTCCCCCCTCAAGAGGTTTTCTCCCCCCCCCCCCCCAGGTGTGTGAGGGGAATATTGCACTGAGGTAAAGGAAGCTATTTAGGGAAACAAATACCATTACAAATGCCTTTATTCACAGACCAAATGAGTTACAGAACCCTTCAAACAAACCTTAATAAATCCACAACCGTACACGCGATCGATACAGCGACTTCCCCGTTTTAAATACACAGCCACTTGTGAACGCATCGATATGAAATTTATGTTGATAAACCTAAAAATGTGGCCATGTCGGCGATTTAGAAAAGAGCGTTGTGTGTCTTACTAACAAATTTTAAAAGTCAGTTATAATGAAGGCCAATGGGAGAAATTTTGGAACTCTTGTCCTTTAGAAGCTCCAGCAACGAAAAGTAAATTGCGCATCACAAAACTGATCACATTGCCTGAAAGCAGACAAAAAATACCTACAATTTGATATATAAATTGTGTATGACAAGTAGATCTTGTGGGCGTGAGAGCAATTTGTTCCCCCTTTTTCATAGATAATCCGATTTTTTTCAATACTCACACTGTAAAGGTCACATGACACACTCTGAGCCACGTCCATAGGAAGACTGTTAAATCGATGACATTTTCTGAAAAAATCCGTAAACGTAAATTGCTTTTTCACAAAAACTATCAACTAACTAACAAAAAATATCAATCTGAAAAGTCATAGCCGGATAGCTGAATAGAGAGGGGGGGGGGGAGAGAGAGAGAGAGGGGGGGGGAGAGAGAGAGAGAGAGGGGGGGGAGAGAGAGAGAGAGAGGGGGGGGGGGAGAGAGAGAGAGAGGGGGGGGGGGAGAGAGAGAGAGAGAGGGGGGGAGAGAGAGAGAGAGAGGGGGGGAGAGAGAGAGAGAGGGGGGGGGGAGAGAGAGAGAGGGGGGGGGGGGAGAGAGAGAGAGGGGGGGGGGGGAGAGAGAGAGAGAGAGGGGGGGGGAGAGAGAGAGAGAGGGGGGAGAGAGGGGGGGGGGAGAGGGAGAGGGGGGGAGAGAGAGAGGGGGAGAGAGAGAGGGGGAGGGAGAGGGGGAGGGGGAGGGAGAGGGGGGGAGAGAGAGAGAGAGCAGCAGCAGCACTAAGCAGCAGCACTAAGAATGAGCTCCTGAAACTTCACCACTTTATACCTTGTAATGGGCAAAGTTGAAGGACAAAACCAGGAAAATTGAGACCACACACAAGAAGAAGATGAACAAGAAGAAATAACTCAACGAAAAGAGGAGAATAAAGACAAAAAATGCAAAACAACAAGACCATCTAGCAGACAAGCATCCAGCATGAGAGAGCATCCAGGGCTGAAGGACTGAAGCAAACAGACACAAGGTAGGACAATCCTGCTATAACAGCACACACTGAAACATATAGAAAATATCATTTAAGCAAACTTCTACACTTAAAAATGGAACAGCAGAATGCATGTATTCCAGACACAGACCCCATTACAGCTAAAGCCAGCAGGGGGTCTGATGTCTTAGAGATTGTTTACTCAGAGGGAGAAAGGAATAAACAAGCAAAGAAAGCCATGAAAAAAGAACAACTTGAGCAAAATCCAGAAACTCTGTTTGCAGACTTCTCCAATACGGAAAATGGCAGAAAGAAAACGGATTTGTTATTCCATACTGAGAATACTGAAGCCTGGCATACAACATTCTGTAAATATTACAAGAATATTACAAAGGGAGGTATCTGCATGGGCAGACAGATCAAGGTCAGGGATGAGGAAGACAATTGTGTGTTACTCACCCTGAATATTTATCACAATGGCACCATCATGGCACAAGGCATTGAGGAGCAACTAGAGGAGTATGAGCATGCTTTCCCCCAAATGAAAGATCAGGCCAAGGTTTATAAGGATTTAAAAACTACAGACAAAAATGATGAGAAACAAATGGCAGCCAAGACATTGTCCATAGACATGCCTGATGTCCCCTCAGCCAACATGCTCAGAGATTGCTTATCTCACCTGGAGAGGGATTTTGTACACTCCAGGGAGCAGCTCCAAAGACAGTTAGGAGACAATGGAAATGCAAATGACCGTCTGAGGGAAGAGCTGAACACACTCAAGTCTGCCCTACTAGAAATACGATCTACAATGCAACAACTACAGCAAGATAACACCCAGTTAAGAGAAGAGATAAATATACTCAAATCACAGACGATGCCCCACAATCGGGAACCAGAACTAAAAGGAATGGTCTGTACAGACAAAGTGCCCATCAACAAACAGACGGGTGAGACTCATCAACCTCTTAAAATTAAAGCGGAGTTTCACCCTAAATATAAGATCTCCCATGCGCTTCAGCATACTGGCGTCAGCGCCAGTATGCTGGGTTTTTTTTTTTTTTATAGCACACTTACTGTTTTATCGTAGAAATCCTTTTCTGTCCCCCGCGTTGGACGGCGCCAGTACAGCGCGTCACATCTTCCTAAGATACCCGATATGGACTCGGGTATTTCCGGCGCTATGCGGCGCCTGCGCACAGACCTAGGAGCTGACTGCGCAGGCGCCGTATTTCTCCGAGTCCTATTTCGGAGAAATACGGCGCCTGCGCAGTCAGCTCCTAGGTCTGTGCGCAGGCGCCGCATAGCGCCGGAAATACCCGAGTCCATATCGGGTATCTTAGGAAGATGTGACGCGCTGTACTGGCGCCGTCCACCACGGGGGACAGAAAAGGATTTCTACGATAAAACAGTAAGTGTGCTATAAAAAAAAAAAAAACCCAGCATACTGGCGCTGACGCCAGTATGCTGAAGCGCATGGGAGATCTTATATTTAGGGTGAAATACCGCTTTAACATTCCAAAGCCCAGCAACAGCCAAGACAACTGCAAAAATCCAGAAACTCCAAACAAACCATCAAACCACAAGAACACAAAACCACAAAATCCTGAAATTGTCTTAATAATAGACTCAAACGGGAAATACCTTAACACTAAACGGCTCTTCCCAGGAACAAGAGTCTCCAAAATTCACTGTTTCACAATTGAACAGGCAACAGGAGTCATCAACGATCCATATTTCACTAACCCCAAACATATCATCATACACACGGGCACAAACAACATCCAGGAACAACCGCAAGTTATTGTGGACAAATTATTCCAACTAACAGAGACTGCCCAACAAAAATTTCCACAGTCCAAAGTAATTCTGTCCTCCCTTCTTCCAAGGAGGGACGTGCCAAACAACATAATCGAACAAATCAACGCAGAGCTGGCAGACAAAACCAGGTCAAAGCCTTCCATTCACCTGGCAGAACACCACTCCATAATGACCCAACATCTCTACGACAACAAACATCTGAACAAACAAGGGGTCAGTCACCTGGCAAGAGAATTCAAAGACATTGTTCTTGAGAGAACTCACAACCCTGAACATGGCACAAACCATTCTCAGACAGACAGAATTACAACTGCAAGACACCAAACCTCACCACTAATGCAATACAACAACAATACACCCAGCCAAAGAACTGGACCACGAAGATGGCAAGAATGGAAACCACCCACCTCAAGAAGGATATCAAGACAACATCAGAGCAGAGAAAAGGAGGAGGAGAAGATAATAACCCTCCTCAACACATTATGCAATGATGTGACTGAGCTAAAAAAGCAAAAAGACAATAACAACCACCCATAAACCGGTTGATCCCAAGAAATTCACCCATTACAAGGTATATAAATATACAAACAAAAAATGACATTAGTAATCAGTAGCTGGAACATTCAGGGTCTGAACGCTTCAGCCTTCGGATCCAAAGTAGATGATCCAGATTTCAAGCAAAGACTATATGAGACAGACATACAAATCCTGCTGGAAACATGGACCAGGGCACAGGATAACCCATCAGTACCTACTGGCTATAGGGAATTCTCTGTCCCCGCACAGAAAGATAAAAACATCAAACAGGGTCGATGTTCAGGAGGAATACTAGTCTGGTACAAAGAGGAGCTACATGGGAACATCAATGCAATCAAAAAAGGAGAGAGCCACATCTGGCTAAGAATAAGCAGCTCCATCCTCACCTCCCAGTCTGACATATACCTGTGTGCAGCATACATTGCCCCAGCAGAGTCTCCATATTTCAGGCCAGACACCTATGAGATCCTACAAAATGAGATCACCCACTTCCAATCCCTGGGACAAGTGCTCATATGCGGAGACCTCAATGCCAGGACAGGAAGGGAAAAGGACTATACAAGTTCTGATGGCAACACGTACATACTGGGCCATGCAAATTACGACCAGGAGTCCATACAGAATCAAAGAAACAGCTATGACTGTACAACCAATAAAAACGGAAGAAAATTGCTGAATGTGTGTCGCAGTCTGGGCCTCTACATCCTCAACGGCCGTACCCAGGGAGACTCTCTAGGAAGGTACACATTTAGCTCCCATGTAGGCAGCAGTGTGGTAGACTATGCCATCACAGATATGAACCCCACACTCATCAATGGTTTTACAGTCACCCCACAAACACACCTATCAGACCACAACCAACTACTGCTATACATCAAATCTTCCAGCAAACCATCACCGAAACTCCATCGGGCGTCTCTCTGCAACCTGCCACCATCATTTAAATGGTCCAAACATTCTACCACAAAATACAGAGAGGTAACTGACAGAACCGACATTAAAAAAAACTTGAAAACTTCCAAAACACCACCTATGAGATAAGCCCACCAGGTGTGAACCAGGCAGCAAAGGACTTCCATAAACTACTACACACCATCGCAGAAACAGCCCAGCTGAGAAAAACCAACTATAAGAAACCATCCAACAAACAATCCAATAAATGGTTCGACAAAGAATGCAAAGCATTAAGGAACACCTTACGAACCGTCTCCAACAACAAACACAGAGACCCTGACAATGCTGACCTAAGGATAGCCCATAGCACCCTACAGAAAAAATACAAACAAACCCTTAAAAAGAAAAAGCAAAACCTCATCTCCAAAAACCTACAACAGTTGGAAGAGGCACTTCAGGAAAATTCTTTCTGGGAAATATGGAAGAATATTGGATCAGCACCCAGGAAAAACAATCTTCACATCCAAAATGGCGACATCTGGCTCAACTACTTCAAGGACCTCTACAAAAATATCCCAGAGGAGGCTCTAACTGTAGAACAAAAAGACATCATCAAAAGACTTAATGATATGGAGGAAAAAATTAAGGACTTCCAGCACCCCCTAGATGTACTGATTACACCACAAGAAATTGGGGAGAAAATCCAAAACCTGCAAACCAAAAAATCCAGTGGGATGGATGGAATCCTGCCAGAGATGATTAAACACGGCTCCCCAGAGGTACACGCTGCAATGTGTAAACTGTTCAATCTGGTCCTGAGTGCTGGTTACTACCCTACAATATGGAACCAAGGCCTCATAACACCCATCCATAAGAGTGGAGACCACTACGATCCAGCCAACTACAGGGGGATATGTGTCAGCAGCACACTAGGGAAACTATTCAATAGTATCCTCAACAAACGGATCCTCAACTTCCTGACACAACACAATGTCCTCAGCAGAAGTCAGGCAGGGTTCATGCCAAACCATCGCACTACAGACCACATCTACACCCTGCACAGCCTTATCAAGAACCACGTCCACCAAACAAAACATGGGAAGATATTCGCCTGCTTTGTGGACTTTAAGAAGGCATTTGACTCAGTGTGGCACCCAGGCCTGTTCCTCAAACTATTGGAGAGTGGAATAGGAGGGAAAACATACGATGTGATCAAAAGTTCATACACTGAGAACAGCTGCAGCGTAAAGGTGAACGGGAAAAGAACGGAACACTTCCGGCAGGCCCGAGGAGTCAGACAGGGCTGCAGCCTAAGTCCAACCCTCTTCAACATCTATATCAATGAACTGGCTGCGGCTCTAGAATCCTCCTCAGCACCAGGACTGACTCTACATGACACCGAGGTGAAGTTCCTGCTGTATGCAGATGACCTCCTGCTTCTGTCACCAACAGAGAAAG